>JAWPHD010004762.1:0-179276 GCA_037043455.1 Cyrtodaria siliqua | reverse complement strand
TGACCATAGTTAAATTCGTTGCAGTTTATGACAAGCTTGGGTTTCAAGTTAAATTTTAGTGGAAATACGCATCTTTGGGTAGCTGGCTGTTTATTTTTGTATTTTTATGTTTTGGGTAGCTGACCGTTTATTTATGTTTAAAGATCAGTCAAGATTCATATTGACTCCAACATATGTTTCAATAATTTACTCATTGATCGAGGAAACACATTAAACACAATGATCAGTTCAACTATATATTTTATTTACCCCTATAGTTTTAATAGTAAAACAACGTTCTCTATATATATTTATATGACACCTGATATAAATAATCGATCAAAAGGTCTGATTATAAAATAATGATGCTTGAATATTCCAATGCTCTTTATAACAATAGGCGGGGACTTTAATTTCAAATATACAATCTCTTTATCTTAACTTTTCAGGTTTATTTAAATAGATCTACTTTAAATAAAATGTTTCACCTAAAATGTGTTCTTTTTCTTTATGTATGATTCTATATATGTTAGATCTATATCAAGCGTCACAGTCGTCTCTCTCCTTGATTATAAAGCGAGAGGAGCTTATATACCCACACAAGTACACACAAAACAGTGTGCAGAACACACACAATAACTGTGCAACGCATGAAATGCTTGCGTAACACAATTCAAATCTGTGTACAAACGTAAACTTTGTGCGCACACAAAACAGGTGCGCCACTATCAACATACACTCAAGTGATATGAAAACGCAACACGGAATTTCGCTATATATTGTATATACTGCACACTTTAAATTGCACATAATATTCCAAAGAAATCCCAAGATGTTTTTTAAAAGAAAGTTGCAGTTAACTAGAGAAAGGACACAACTGTGATGGTGTAGACGTTTTAATCGCACTACACTTTGTAACAAGAACTTCATAAATGCTGAAGTTCCTCTTTGAAAAATTGAGCCAGTTCAGTACTGTATTTAATGTTAAGTGATTGCAACATTTAAAGCCTAAATTTGCTCACCTGCTTGAGCCAAATGCGCATTCTGACGATAATGAAACTTAAAGGGGTAACCATTGGTGTGTTCAGTGCTGTTTAAACGTTCGCTAATGATACAGAGAAGACACACATTAAAAACAAAAGGACAGGAAAACAAGTTGACAAAAATTAGCATGGAGGAAATTAGCAAACAGTTAAGAGAAATCAACACAAAACTTGCCAATGTAGTGACAAAAGATGACAGCAGTATCAAAGAAATGATTAAAAGTGTATTTGTGGAAATGAAGGACGAATTCCTAAACTCAGTGTGCCACAGAATAGACCTAATGGAATCTAAATTATTTGAGAAAGACCAAGAGAATGATAAGCTGATATGAACAGGTAAAACAGTTAGAAAATGAGGTCAAAGAGCAAAAGTCAGAAAATGCCTAGATTTTCAAAAGAAATAGAGAAGATAGAAGTAAATGGACAGGGTAAAATTAATGAACTAGATCAATATGGCAGCGCAATAATATACGAATAAGTGGAATAAACGAATCAGAAAACGAGAGCGCTGAGAAAACTACACACATAGTGATCAAAACTCTAAATGCTAAAATAGAAGGTCTGAATATAAATAGACAGGACGTAGATATTGCACACAGACTTGGAAAGAAAAACGATGGCAAACGACAAATTATTGTGAAGTTTGTCTCGCGAATGACACGTGAAACTGTCATGCGAGGAAAGAAGGCCTTTAAAGGTAGTGGAGTTTTCATAAATGAGGACCTCACCTACATAAATCAGCATGTCTTTGCGTGTATCAAGAAGAAACGACCAGATGAAGTAGAAATTGTATGGACAAGAGATGGACGGATCTTCTTCAAAAACAAAATGGGGAAACCAGCATGAGGTGACTTACGATCAGTACAGCAGCTGGGTGGATCTCCCATGGCCAGATACCGATAAAAAATAAATGTTTTTTTTTCGGGGTTTTCCAAATAATTAAAAATATATAAACCTATACTGGAAAAAAATAGTGTTCTTTTTTGTGTGTGTTTATGCTGTTGATTTTTTAATTTTTTTTTTTTTTTTTTTTATTATTATTTTTTTTAGGTAAGCTAACTTTCGCTGGTGACTATACTTCTATGCGCGCACGAGCTACCATAAAACCAGCAATTCACCATTGATTATCGAACAATAGCATCCGCTATCGACGGACAATTTAACAAAAGACGCCGTATCTCGCTGAGAAAGGTATAGCGCAGATCATAATGAAAATACAATGACTCATTTAGAACAGTTTTGCATCAGACACAGACGTTGGGATACCATAACTTTTTATAAAATTATTTTTCTAGTGGATGTAGAATATTTAATGCATGCAACTACTAATATCGGCAGGTTGAACACGTTGATATGCATTGTGTTGTTATATAGGATACATACTTCATCTATTTAAATAAACGATGCAAAACTGATCTGCAACTAACGTCATGCGACTGAAGTCTTATACTCAGACGGATGAGGGTGTCGATGTGTGCGTGCGTCTGTGGCGATAAATTGCTATTTTAGAGTGATTGGGCTTTCTCTTTGTTCTTTGCTCACAACTCAAGTGACATGTTTCTTGGTTCTTCGTATAGATTATATGAATTTAATGATTAATCCTTAGAATATTATTCATTTTAGTATCGTTATAAATGTATAAATAAATATGGTATGAAAAATAATATTGATATATCTTTGCGCACGTGTATGTGTGTGTGCGTGTACGTAAGTGTGTGCCTGCGTGCGTACGTGCGTGATGGGTGTGTGTATATATGATTGTATATATGGTGTAGTGTATATGATGAGTAGTATCTTAATGTAATACATGCAAATGTAAGATATGCAGCAATCAAAATACATTGAGTATAGCAGTTAACTTCTATAAATAAATAACATTGTGGCAACACGTTAGCTTATAGATACATAGTAGCGATGAACTGTATGTGTATTATTTTGTCATGTATTGATTTTTTATTTTCCTACGTGCATTACCGTTTTGTCTTAGTAGCAAATATAAAAGGCTATTGTTTATTCAGGTTGTCTTATATAACAAAACATGTTTTATAAATAACATTGGGAAACACGATAGGATATATTAACGCATTAGCAATAAAACTATATGTGTTTCTTTATACATGCACAACCTATTAGCTTAGCAGCAAATATAATATGTAGTTTATATACATGTCAACGTCTATAGCAAACATGTGATAATGTTGCGCTAGTACGTAACGCGTTTGTATATAACCACGCGCATGCAACTGTTGTACATCGAACGTGTGCTCTTGTTAGTTTGTATTTTCTGTCAAACCTTATATATGTAATAGATATAGTCTGGTCTTCGGCAAGTTGGTTTATCTGAAAACCGAGATGGGCGTAGTCCATCGAGTCTTTTTTTAATGGCCAGCGTGCTGAGACATACTCTGTTTCTCTTTCTTTAGTATGATGCACTTAGTGACCTTGTCTGTATGCTAACTTTCAGTTACTGAAAGTTAAAATATGGCAAAGCGCTCCCTCACCTTTTTTTAAATCTTGAATTAAACGGTTAAATGCTATGCACCCATCAGAGTCAATTTTACTGACTGTGTAACTGTAAACTTGGTGTGTGTATTTGAATTATAAACAAAGGTTTTTTGCAAGACGTTGTAATTGCATGGCAACACATTCACTTTCAAAATCAAACAAACGTAATAGGTAAAGAAATCATTTGGAATAACTCAAACATAAAAGTAGGAAATAAAACAATTTCAAAAAGTCCTGGTTTGATAGAGGAATACAATTTATAGAACAATTATATGATTATAGAAAAAAAGAGTTTTACACTTTTAAGATCTAGCTGATATATATGAGATCTCTAAACACGATTTCTTATTTTATATGTCTATACTATCAAGTATACCAAAAGATTGGAAATCAAATTAAAGTTAGAAAATATAAATATAAAAAGAGATGAGACACTCCTAAACAAATTGTTAAAGGCTAAACGGGCCAATAAATTTTTATATGAATATCAAATGAATATTGACAGAAAAATAGAAATTAAATCAGAGAAAAAATGGGAAGCTTTTACAAATACTACATTAACCTGGAAAAAAATATATATGCTGCCAATGAAAGCAACTATAGATACGAAACTCCGAGAATTTCAATATAAATATTTAATGCGCATAGTACCAGACAAATAAATTTTTATTCAAATGCAATATTGTTCAGATCCAATCTCTGCGACTTTTGCAGTATGCATATTGAATCTGTAAATCATTTGTTCTGGGAATGTAATATTGCTCAAACGTTTTGGTCGGCGTTAAAAACATACATTTCCGGCTTAAACCTATTCATAGATTTGAACTTTGACACTATATCTTTTGCATAACAGATTTTTCTATCAATAACACTATAAAAAACTTCTTGATTATTAGTGGAAAGTATTTTATTTTTAGAAATAAATGCACAAACACCATTCCTAAATTTATTTGTTTCAAGACTTATCTATACAGACGAATTGAAATTGAAAAATGTATAGCACTTGCGAACGATAAATTAGAGACCCATGAGACAAAATGGCGAAACTTTATTAACTGATCGATTAAGTATAATTATTAGACACCAAATTAGACAAACCGAAACTCTACTTCTTTCATCGTACATTTTCACTTCTTCCATCTGTATTATGTGTCTGTCTTACTTCTCTTCCTTTCTTCTATGAACTATTTTCTTCATCTACTCTCTACATAACTAAACTGTTTCACTGGAAATCTTTGTTGGTTAAGTCTATGAATATGTCATGAATAAAATACTGTTTGATAGAATATATGTATCTTGATAATATCGTTATGCATTATTGTATGATATGACTTACAAATGTTTTCTTGTGAAATAAAATATTAAATTATAATAAAAAATAAAAAAAAGAACTTCATAAATGTTGAAGTAGCTCTTTAAAAAATTGAGCTAATTCAGTACTGTATTTAACGTAAATAGTTTGCAAAATGTTGCATCCTAAGTTTGCTCACATGGTTGAGCTAAACGCGTACTCTGTGAATAATGAAACATTGAAGGAATACTATTTGCTGTATTATGTGTTGTTTTAGTATTTTTTCCAAAAGGAAAGGTCTTACGTATCCATGTACCATTCGATTAAAAGCAGCATATTGTACATACAATATATAGCGGAAATTCCCGTGTTGCGTTTTCATATCACTTGAGTCTATAATTAAATCACTAAAAAGAATTAAATAATTATTACTCAGTGTAAATCAATAGATATTTGTAATAATTACATGACTCTTACATCAAATTTCCTTTTAATGCCTTTGGATGGCATAATTTGCTCACACAAAAACGTTGACATCATTCATGAATGAAGCTTCTACCATGTAACTATAGTAAACAACCCATAAAGCACTGCGAAAATACATCCCAAGATGGCCGACGTGAAGCTGATGCAAATACAAAATACCATATCCTGAATGGAGCATTATTGATACCGTTTACTTAACATTTCATGAGCTTGAATTTATCGGCATGTGCAATAGAAATTCGTAAACAAATCCAAAGTGATATGTGAAAAGGTTCATCCTCTAATAACAATAAATAATGTTACTTAGACACCCCAATACCAGGATATTACAATATTAAATACAGTATTTTATAATATTAGCGACTACAATGAACACATGATCGGGAACAACAGCTAAAACTGCAAAACATAACATTTTAGAACATTTTATGGATTCTGTGAGAATTATACGTGATAAGTAACAGCTGTCCATAAATAAAATACTCTACAAGTTTTAGTGACGCGAAAAGGCTAGTTTGCAGATAAAAGCGTGATTCACAACTGTTGTGTTTCGTGTTAGGATGAGGAACACACGTCTAACTCTGCTGGTTATTTTAATAAGACTAAACAATATACACAGTATATACAGGCATGCATATCTACCATCATATATCAAGTTACAACAGTGAGAGCAATACTCTGCAGCCCTCTACGAGTACCTGCAGATAGTATACACAATATCATAACATCTCTCTTCGCAGCGCTATGTACAATTGTTTATTGGTGCGGATGTCCTCTGGTACGATGGTAATTTCCTCGTGAATCACACTTGACAATTAACTGTTAGTCCAAGATAAGTGTTGATAACTCTAATTGTTAATGTAAACATCAGGTGGTATGAGCGTCCATTTTCATGGTTAATGTCACAATAATTTCCTAATAATTGTCTATTGTTTATCAACATAAAATTGCTAGACAATGGTTTCAGATAAATACATACGATAACCTGGCATTTCACATGAACTCTATATTGTAAAACTATTCTTACATAGATTCTATGACCTTAGGTTTAACTATACGCCCATAGCGTGTTTTGTAGACATTTTGTGTCTGTTGTACATCAACTGACTCAGGCTGTTTCGCTGCGGAGGTTATTGATACACTGGCTTGAGGTTCTGGAATAGGGTCTGGGAGGGTTTCTGCAATTTCATAGTAATTCAATGGCTGATCTACACTTAGTAAATCAGGGTCTGGAAATGATGGATGTTTTTCATTTGTTTTCATCAGGTGAATACGATTTCTGCGATAATTTGCGCCGTCATTTGTTTCTACAGAATATGATCTCTCATTGTGTTTTTCAGTGACAATTGCAGGTTTCGATAACTTATTTTAAATAAGTCTGACTGACTCATCTATTTCAAGAGGTGTAAGGGCTTTTGAGTTACTATCATAATAGCTTTTCCCTTTACCTTTTTGAGAAAGCATAGTTTCCTTAACTTTCTTGTGATCGGGTGTATCTGGGATCAGATGTTGATGCATTGTGGGAATGACAGAACGCAATTGTTTACCCATGAGTAATTGCGCTGGTGAAAAACCACAGACTAAAGGAGTTGCGCGATACTCAAGCATACCAATAAGTGGGTCCTTTCTATCGGCTTTTGACTTAGACAAGATTCGTTTGACTGTCTGTACAGTTTTCTCTGCAAGGCCATTACTTTGACTGTGACATGGACTTGAATTAACGTGCTGGAAATCCCAATCTTTAGTGTATGGAATTCCAAATCTTGTAAATATGCCTTTCATTCTGTCAATAACAGTGCGAATTTTGGCACTGGGAAGCTGTTTAAGATCAAAATAGCGACTGTAATAGTCAACGACTATAGGATAATCGTTACCGTCCAAGGTAAACAAATCTGTTGCTACTGTTTGCCATGGATATGAAGGTATATCGTGTGGCATTAGTGGCTCTTTGGTATTTGCATTTCTACGTTCAAGGCAGATTGAACATTTTGAAATCATTTCTTTGATTTCTGACGTTACTCTTTGCAAAAATAGCAAACTGCGGGTTCTCTGTAGACTTTTGTCAATACCCATATGTCCTGAATGTATAATTTCGAGCATTTGAGACCTGAGTGCTCGAGGAATTACAATTCGATCACCTTTCATAATCAGTCCGTCGATACAAGTCATTTCGTCCTTGTAATTCCAATACTCTGTAATTTGAGAGGGACACTGTTTTCTTGTGTCGGGCCAACCTTGTAGAATGACATGTTTGAGTAAGCACAGTTGCGGATCTTGCTCAGTCTGAGTTTTGATTTGGTCTAGTTTACGGTCAGTTATGGGAAGATTAGAGAGTACAGTATGAACTTGTACCTCCATGCCATCCGACAGTCAGGGTACGTGTCGGGGAGAAATTTCCTAGACAACGTGTCAGCTACGGGTATGTTCTTACCACTAACGTGTGTAACATTAAGATTATAGCGCTGTAACTGTAACATCATACACTGTAACCTTGCGGGAGCTTGATAAAGAGGCTTCTTCATGATAGACTCTATTGGCAAATGGTCACTTTCTACAGTCACGTCTCTACCATAGACAAATTGGTGAAATCGTTTGCATCCGAAGAGAATAGCAAACATTTCTTTTTCAATTTGAGCGTAATTTACTTCCGTGGGAGTAAGAGACTTAGAAGCAAAAGCAATAGGTTTTTCTCTTTGTAATAGTGTCGCTCCAAGCCTGAACTTGGAACTGTCAACCTGAAGTGTCAGCGGTATTTTTGGGTCATAATACGCTAATACAGGTGCGTCCGTGATAATTTGTTCGACTTCCAAAAACGCGGCGTCATGCTGCGAGTCCCATACAAATTCTACATTCTTGGATAACAGTTGCCTTAGAGGACTTGTAGCTGTTGGTAGGTTTGGTGCAAATTTTGCTAAGAAATTGACCATACCAAGAATGGTTTCTAATTCTGAACGGTTTTTGGGAGGATCCATGTCATTAATGGCAGACACTTTTGATGGATCTGGTTTAAGACCTTCTGCAGTCGAAATGTGCCCGAAGTATGGTACCTCTGTAGCACCTACTTCAAGTTTTCCCTCGTTATTCCTCGTTAAACCTGATGCCCATTTCTCGAGCTCGTTTCATTACATTACGTAAGTTCGTGTCATGCTCCTTCTGTGTTTGACCAGTTACTAGGATATCGTCAACTATTGAGACGATCCCATCTAACCCCTCAAAACATTCGTCAATTTTCCTTTGAAACTCATCTTGTCTTGACTTGAGTCCAAATGGAAGTCTTAAATACCTATACCGTCCAAACGGGGTATTTAAGGTAGTAAGGAACGATGACTGGTGTGAACGTTTTATATTCCAGTAGCCAGACCTAGCGTCAAGCTTCGAAAAATATCTTGCACCAGACAGCTTGGACAATATATCCTCTAGTGTTCCTAAAGGATAGTGTGGTCTAGATATAGCCTTGTTCAGATCCTTGGGATCGAGGCATATACGAAGTTTGCCAGACTGTGGCTTCTCCACGATTACCATGGAATTAACCCAATCGGTAGGCGTCGTGACCTTGGCAATGACACCATCCGATTCCATACAATATAATTGTTGCTTAACTTTGTCGTGTAGGGAAACGGGTACACGTCTGGGTGGATGTACAACAGGGGTAGCCTGTTTGTCAATGTGAATGTTGCATTCACCAGGGAATAGACCTATGCCTTGAAATACATCAGCATATTCCTTAAGTACAGTTGTCTTAGTCATAGGAATGCTGTCAGTATTTTGTGACTTTATAGGGTCTACTGAGTACACTAACTTTATGATGCCTAAATCCTCACATGATTTGAGTCCTATTATTGCAGGAGAGCGCGTCTTGACAATGTAAAAGTCTAAGGTTTGCTCGCATTTACCATGTTTACATGGGAGAGTACAGTAACCTACAGTGTTGAGGGTACCGCCATTATAATCAGAGAGTGTGCGGGGTGGTTTCTGGAGAGGGTGGTACAACCTAAGTTCGTCATACATATGCTTGGGAATAATGTTAATTTGGCTGCCAGTGTCAAGCTTAAATTCTATTGGGAAAGAAGCAGGACCTACCTTGACATTTGCGAAAGCCTGGCCATCTCTAACCTTTGATTTATGTACAGAAACAACAAAATAACTATCTTGTAATTTAACACATTGCACATTAGAACTTAAATCATGCACTGTTTTTGATCTGCACACCTTGGCGAAGTGATTAAGCGTTTTTGCATTTGTCACATGTCTTTCATTTTGCGGGGCATACATCACGTTTTGAATGTGAATATTCACAGTTCCCACATGATGATGATGAGCTTGACTCCCTCATTAATGGATTCCTTGTCTGTTTGTTGATAGACTTTTTCTGAGGGGTTCCAGTACCATAGCGTTGTTGTTGTTGTTGCTGCTGCTTCAGTTTATGTCGAACTGCATGAACATTTGGGGCTGACATTTTGCTCATGGTCTTCAGTTGCTCTTGTGCATATTCAAAACTTTGAGATATTTGCAACGCTTTATCTAGTGTCAGGTCAGCTCCAACGTTGATGGGCTTTTCTCGTATTTTGAAGGACGAAACTCCAAATACTATCCTGTCGCGTATCATCTCGTCTTGGTCCTTGAAATTGCAGTCCTTAGCTAACAACTTTAGCTTGGTGACATATTGGTCAATGGATTCGTTTCCTTGGAGCTTGTTGTTGAACTTAAACCTAGCGAATACTGGATTAAGCTTTGGCTGGACATACGTTTTGTAACATTCGTAATGCACAGTAAGAGACTTCTTGTCATCTTCTGACAATACCCACGTTTTGTATATGTCACGCCCCTTTTCGCCAACCCACAAGAGCAAGTATGAAATTCTGGTGGCTTCAACTTTCCGTTTGAGTAGACCGTTGAAAATTAGCTCCACGTGCTGCTGAAACTTTTTCCAAGCCTCAGGAAGGTTTGAATCATCAAAGTCCATTTTTGGCTGAGGAATTCCAGATAAATCCATTTTGATGTTGTTGTGTTTTTACGAATTTAATTTATTATATTAATATGTCAAATTTCTAATAATCCAGTCAAGATCTTTTTATAATCGTTGATTGAAATATTTAAATCCTTTTATTCTGACACTATGTTGTGTTTCGTGTTAGAATGCTATCAAAGAGGAACACACGTTAATAAGACTAAACAATATACACAGTATATACAGGCATGCATATCTACCATCATATATCAAGTTATAACAGTGAGAGCCCTCTACGAGTACATGAAGATAGTATACACAATAACATAACAACAACAACACCGATGATGCCTACAACATCGGAACAAAGTGATCCCTATGTGCCTGACATGTGTAACACAATTAACAGTAAAAGGAAACACCTGTTGAAATAACACATGGAGTTTCCAAAAGTTGTCAGTTAATTGCGGGTTAATAATATAAAAACCGTAAACGTTGATGTCTGGGGAACTATGCATTGTGAGAATTGAAACGTAAGAAGATACTAGTATATCCCATATTTGGAAATACCATAGACTCACCGAAAGGAAGTGTAGGTACCAGCTAATACATACTGAAAAGGGGATCCATTGGAACAACAAACACAAACAAGAGATAAAAGTAGCAGACTCGGTTTTATTGAGTCTGTTCATGAGAAGTAATGTTAAGTGCAACACCGCTCACGCCTCTTAGCACCGGCTTAAGCGATATTCTACTTTAAAGCCACAAAGATCGGGCTTGGTGATCACAAATGACCAGTAAGTAATACGAGTAACACAACTGATCTATAGTCGTGGCGACTTATTACGGCCGCCACACAGCACTAAACAAACGCTAGTGTGAATGTCAATAAATACTGAAAAGAGGATCTCTTGGAAGCAACAAACACAAACAAGAGATATAAGTAGCAGACTCGGTTTTATGGAGTTTGTTCATTAGAGGTAATGTAAGTGCAACACCTCTCACGCCTCCTAGCACCGGCTTAAGCGATATTCTATTTTAAAGCCACAAAGATCGGGCTTGATGATCCCTATGATATTTGTTTGATATTTAGGTCAGAAACCACTATTGATTTGGGGCTTTTGGTTGATTGAAAAAGTATAGTATCTATTAGGGCATATAGTCAGATTGCAAGGCAGATTCTGATTGGGTTAAATTACACAAATCATAACAAAACCCCATTAAACATCAAACTATTATATTTCCATCATAAAACATATTCATTTAGGATATTGTGACTGAAATTTTCATGGATACAGTTGTACTAGGGGCATATTTGCAAAAAGTAAAAATTCTTTACTGCCATTTTGTGGGTGTCCACCTCCAGTGAAATATTAGAGGGGCTGAAAGCGTTGCAGTATCCCAAATTTGCTGGTCATTTTTAGTGTCTCTAAGATTGTTCTTTAAAAGAATTAGCTTTTTTTTCATCCAGTTGGATATAGGAATAGGGGTTGTAAGCCAAACGGCTATAGGAAATGCAATAATGGTATATAGGCCTAACCATTACATGTAATTCTAATGACATTGAAGATGAATACCATTTTGTTTTGTTTGTCCTGTTTATGTTAATATAAGAAGAAAATACATTAAAAAGTACTATTATAAACGTCCAAGTGTTTTAAAATTCATCGAGCTAATGAAAACAAGTAATAAGAAAGAGTTGTTTAATTTATCTTGGTTTATAAAAGAAGCATTTGATTCTCGTAATGATTTATTGTTTAATCAAAACTAGGTTTATCCTCGAATGAAAACTATTATCAATTAATTAACTATGTTAATGCTTTTGTGATAATGAGAACAAAATTGTTTTTTGTTTTTTTAATTTAATATTTAATTTAATTTGCATAAGTTACAGTTCAGTATCATTTCCACATATTTATTCATTTATTTAATATTTCAAATTATTCAATAATACAATTTATTTGAAACTAGTATGCAAAATTATGTTTTTGTTGTGTGCTTGTTTTGTTTATTTTGTCACGATTAAATGTTTGCATATTGTATATGATGATAAACTTGTAAAGTTTAAATCAATAAAAATATCTGTCTGTCTGTCTGTCTGTCATTACACTGAAAGTTCATGTAGATTCGGATTCGAATCCACAACCTCGCCCAATAGCAGAAACCGGGTGATACTTAAGACCTTACTCTTGAACGCGTCGGATATCTTCGGGCGTTTCCGTCAAATAACGAGTATCATACGATAGAGGATTCACATTACATGATTATAACCTCAGGTACCTATACAAACATTCACTATACATGTATAGAAAGACGCCAGATCAATACTGATACACTGAACTGTCGGGCCCTAAATAAATCTCAGAAGCGATTGTTACTCAATTGTTGGGTCGAAATTTAGTTGTCGGGTCCAAGACCCAATAATTTGTTTCGACCAGTGTTGCGGAGAAACGTTTTAATTCACTGTACCCAGAAAGGGTGCATGGACTATAGATACAAAGTAAATATGGTATGGTGAAATATTATTGTTCTGTTCAACTAATATTTGCACTAATATTTTACTTCCTTTTGCGTGTGTATATGTTTTCACAAGTGTATTGCTAAAGTCTAGACTCTATTGTGCCCATCGCGTCAGGTATGCCTTGACGTGTTCGTTGGCGGACGGACTATAAACCTTAGAATTACACACACACACACACACAAGTGTATTGCTGTACGTTTATATGTTCTGTTTTATGTTTTATGTTTAGAACTCTCTGACGAAGTCGTAAAGGTGAAAACCGTCTCATGCTCTTTTGTTTGTGCTAAAGTTGTTTATTCCTAACTTGGGAGAAAATCTAATTTTGACTTCATAAGGTTACACTCCACTAATATTTACATGAGATTCCACTAAGTTTTTAATTATTTGTCCTGTTATTTAACAGATAATGGTTGCATAATTATTTTCTTTTTCTTGACCGATAACCACTGAAATTATCTTTGTTTTTTCTGCACATTTATTCAGTTTTATGAAATATATAATATATATACTGAAAGGAAAAAAAAACGCAGGGTGCGTATTTCCGCTATATAGTGCATATACTGCACACTTAATTCCATATATATTCCAAGGAAATCACAAGATGTTTTGTAAAAAAAAACAGTGCAGTTAGTTAGAGACAGGACACAACTGTGATGTTGTAGACGTTTTAATCGCAGTACACGTTGTAACAAGAAATTCATAAATGCTGAAGTTCCTCTTTGAAAAATTGAGCCAGTTCAGTACTGTATTTAATGTTAAGTGATTGCAACATTTAAAGCCTAAGTTTGCTCACCTGCTTGAGCCAAATGCGCATTCTGACGATAATGAAACTTTAAAGGGGTAACCATTGGTGTGTTGTCGCCCTGTACCATTCGATTAGCAGTAGCATATTAAACATACAATATATAGCGGAAATACGCACCCTGCGTTTCTTTTTCCTTTCAGTATATAGAGCGTCTTATTTTGTAGACACGTCATCTGGTATCTGTGAACGTTTCAGACACTTTACCAAGTTGTTAGGAAATGAATTCTTTATATCACGTAACGATTTGATCCGCGACACTCTAGGAATGTAAACCACATACGCAATATCACCCCCGATGACCCCATTTAAGCGATTTAACATGGTTTTAAAGGTTGTTAAAAACAAAATTAATCGAACAAACTCGTATAGAAGTTGATCAACAATAACTCGTCAGTTAGTATCGTTAGTCATAAAAACATTGAAATTTTGGGAAGGTATACCTGAATATTTTAGCACATATTTGAAGTACATCTGATCTAAAATGGATTGTATCATCTCGCGCGCCATATTTGTGACAGGTAAATTTTATTAAATATAATTGTAATATGTTGATAGTTTAATACTTACGTTGTGTTACAGTTAATCAGTAAATAGCCATTCCGTCATTAGTAGTTTCTTGATGCGCTTCTCACAATTACAATATGTGTTGGTTATCTATTTATAGAAATGCTATTTAAGGGACACATGACAATCTTGAAGTCTTTACCAAGCATTTAAATTAGTCTCTCGATGTATTAATCCAATATCATTTTGACTTTAAAATTGATTGCATATATTTAAATACAATTTTAAGTTTTCAATGTGTCTTCTTTATTCTACCAAGTTTTGAATATGTTATTGGCGACATGTAATAAACAGTCAATAATATGCAAGCACAGTAATATAATTAATATTAAGGGGTTACACGGCAAGTTGCCAATATTGGCGTATTTACCAAGCATTAAAATACAAATTTGGTTTAATAATCTATGAAGTATCATTTTGACTTTAAACCTGCTTGCATATAATTAAATAAATGTAATAATGTTAAGATTTCTTCGTTATTTTACCATATCATTACGTTGTCCGTGTATTAACTTTCATACCCCATCCAACCCCTACTCCAAGAAGCAAAAACAGGGTTGGCTGGGGTGTGAAATAAACCTTAATTTCGGCTTAAAAACTTTGCATATTGTAAAATTAAAACATTTAAGAGCTAATTTTAAACAGATTATCACATTTGTTTAATAAAAATTGATTTTAAACGTGTTTTATTGTCGAAATATCCGTTATAAAATCCTGCTTTCCCATCGCTTAATGGAATTAAGGCGGGACCACGTAATGGTGCAGTATGAACATAACTCAGTCATTATATGTAAAACAATTTACTTTGAAAACCTCTTACTAATGCAAGTTCTGTAGACTGAAAACTAACTTTTACTAAACGCAAGATTGCCGGCTGTCTAAGTAAACGCGATGCCGGTTTATGACCAAAACTATGTGTCTGTTCAAATAAACCCGTTTGTTATTGTCATGTAAAGTGATTTCACGATCGTAAAAGGATTTATGGTATCTCACATTACCTTTAAAGGGACACACGACAACCTTGAAGTTTTTATCAAGCAATAAATTAGCGACTCGATTTATTAATCCAATATCATTTTGACTTTATGGCCCAGTCACACCATCCACGAATGTCTCCCCGAACCCACTACGGTTGTCCCCTCCACGGATGCCCCCCGGATGGGCATTTCTCAAAAAATACTACGAACTACTACGAATACATTACGGTTTGAGTACGGTTGAGTACGGTAACAGTAAGGAGCAGCAAGGTTGGCACAGGAAACACCGCGGTTGACTTACGGTTCCACTACGGTTCGAGTACGGACTACTACGGATAACTACGAACTAGTACGGACTAGTATGGAGTGTCACGAGCGTGTCACGGTTCCTCACGGTGTCCGCAATCGCGCAATAAAAAGGCCTGCATTTCAGCAATTCGGCCTTATTCGCACTAGATCGTACTAGATCGCAATAGGCCGTACAAGTTCGTGTACAGATCGTACTAAACCATGCTCCAACCGTGAGATAACCTTACTGAAACCCTAGTGTCCTCGTAGTAGGTCGTAGTAGGTCGTGGTAGGTCGTAGTAAGCCGTGGTCATTCCCGGTATGCCGGGAATGTTCTACGAATCACTACGAATCGCTGCGAACCCACTAAGGATTCTCTACGGATGGAAAAATTGGACATGTCCAAAACTCTCGGGGTGGGTCCACGGATACATACGAACTACTACGAATAACCACGAATAACCCAGGATACTCTACGAATTCACTACGAATCCATCCGTAGTGGATTCGTACAGGCATTCGTGGTTGGTGTGACTGGGGCATTAAACCTGCTTGCATATAATTAAATAAAATGTGGAGTTTTAATTTTTGCTTATTCTACCGTAGGTTTAAATAGGTTGTCGGTGTAATAAAATAAAATAAAACAAACAGTTAGTAATATAAAAAATAAGTTGCTCTATACTACTTTTTATAATTAATATTAATAATAAAAAAAAGTGCAAGTTATGTAATAAAAACAAAAACAAAACTGGGTTTTTAAAAATCAAGATTGCCGTGTGTCCCTTTAATGGTGACTTGTTTTTTGGTTTCGACATATTTTCTCAGTTCTATTTACAACTTATGCATGTAAAGTGATATCATGTACATATGATATTTTATATGTACGTGTTAAGCTTATAACACTATAAATGAAATACTAGGGAAATACTATTCCGAACTAAAAAAGGGTAATGAAAAACACTGAGTTTTGTAGTTAAATAACAAAAAATTGAAAGTTGTTTAACGGCTCATTAACGGTATACGTTATTTAGAGCCGCCCCAGAGAGAGAGGAAGGATACATAGGAATCCGGGAATTCTTATTATCGAATAGATTCCTATGGTTCTTTAACGTGCTCGGACCGATACACGGGACCGGTTTACGTCTCTATCCGACGGTGGAGGCTAAGGGAAAGTGTCTTGCCAAAGAACACACCGACGAAACTCAGTGGCACCACGGAGGATTGAACCCGGGGTTTCCGGTTACAAATCCGACTGCGCCACGCCAGCCCTCAGTTAAATAACAAAGACATACGATATATAAAACAAAAGACATTCAATGATGTATAAGCTATTACCCCTGAGTATGTCTAAGCTTGTTTTCACAATCAAATCAGTAACGAGCTTTTGATTTAATGTGTGCTTGTAAGTGATTACGGACGTACAGTACTGGTTCTACCCAGGAAAAGTGGGTGGTCTGCCTCCATCACAAAAAACATGTTTTGAAAATGACGTAAAACACCATACAAACAAACAAAACAAACAAACAAACAAACACAAACAAACAAACTGATTTAATGTAAGGTTATTTTCAATTGGATCTAGATGGCATTGTGGGATTGTTTGTTCAAGGTCATGCAGTTTTTTTTCATAATTTCTAAACCTTAATTAATACGTATATATAAAAACAAATAGTATATTTTCATTAGTTGTAAGCGTATATATTGTTTAAATGGTATTTACGTCTTTTTTTAGGACATGCTAGGTCATATATGGCAGTCGACGTGTGTGTGTGTGTGTGTGGGTGTGCGTGCGTGCGTGCGTGCTTGTTAGCGGCAGACAGTCCCATTTTCCTGGGTAGAACCAGTACAGTATACCTCCCGACATCCGCGTGTAGTACTACTGAAATGGTTAGCATGGCCGTAGTACCAATGTCTATTGTTTATCAAGATTGAGACGATCACGACATGGATCAACCTTAATTATTCATTTTAAAATTCGCTAATAAACAGTCAGTATTAGTCACAAGAAACTGATTATAAAGTTTAGTATTTTTACAGAAAATGACGCAGTCAGGAATTATCTTACCTCATACAACATCTGTGTTGTATTTGTTCAATTAGATTGTATTTGTTCAATTAGAACTGAGTTGTACATATAATTTAAATAAAAGCATGTACTTCAACGTGTCATTCTTCAAGCTCCATATAAATTAATATAATTATATGATATATACACAACGAACAACTAACAGTATGAGCGTTTTGCAGGCTTCTAATTCAATGATTTTCTTTTATTTAAAGGGTATGTAGCGCCACAGCCAAACCATCTTTATTATTGAGAGTTCTGAAATACTTGAAGAAGGGTGAAAGAATTATCAAAATCTTATGATAAACAAAGAAGATATGATCATTTGAAGTTTCTGTTAAAACGGATATGGAAGCGGCCATTTTGAGAGCTATGACATCACGGTTCTAAATGACCATATATGGAATATTTATAAATATGAAAATTTACTGATTTATAGGGAAAAAATGACAGCAACTGTATGAAAAATATGTAATACTTAAGGGCAATAATGATTTATATCACCAGTAAAAAAAATTCATTCATTTACAGTGATTTTCTTCGTTTTAAATGATATTTATCAATATTCCATATATGGTAATATGGAACTATGACGTCATAGTTCTAAAAATGGCGGCTCCCATATTTGTTTTAGAACAACCTTTAAATGGTCATATCTTTTTTGTTCATCATCCGATTTTGATAATTCTTTCACCTTTTCCCAAGTTTTTCAGAACTCTCAGTAATAGAGTTTGTTTGGCTGTGTCACTACATTCCCTTTAACATTTAACTCCCCTCATTGACCTTCTAATGACAATCAGCTTAAAATAACAGCCTAGAATATTGCACCTATTAAATTTGTGCAGCGCCACCCTCTTGAGTATTTGTTCTTGATTATTGTACCCCGCTTTATTTACTGACGGTAGTTCATGATTAAAATGTTTATGTTACTTAGTCATGTAGTGATGTGACATCTCTGAAAGCAGATGAATGTATATAATCTTCGATAAGCTTTTTTTCAGATCCTTCATATTTGTAATTTGTACATAATATCTGTGCGAATATTACGACATATTGTTTCAACCAAATCAATGATTAAACAACCAACTGAGTACATCTTTGAATTGACTCATATTTTTTTTAATCGCCTCCCATCGCTTTAATGGATTTAAATATTACAAATATTACAATATGGCATATGAAAAACAATATTTTGTTCAAATGATATATGTTAAACAAATGTCTATATAGAAAAAATATGGAAAAAATAAGTAAATTAAAAAAAAGCATATGGCATCATATTGGAAAATAATATTTCGGATATATGGCATATGGAAAAAAGGCTCGTATGGAATATGGAACACAAGGTCAAGACCTTATCTTAGTCGTACCATAAGAAATTACGAATGCCGGATGGAAGCTGAATCGAAGTTACTATGAGAAATACGCTCGTTATTACGAGAATTTTTCTCGTCATTACAAGAGTATTTTTTTTCTCCACTTCGAATCTGGTCCGATTCGGCTTTCGTAAAAAATATTCAACTACTCGCTGGTATTGTTCGCATCATCAGCTCACCTGAGTGTTCGACATAAGCTTAGCC
This sequence comes from Cyrtodaria siliqua, assembly GCA_037043455.1. NCBI lineage: Eukaryota > Metazoa > Mollusca > Bivalvia > Adapedonta > Hiatellidae > Cyrtodaria > Cyrtodaria siliqua. Next base: position 160,224 of record JAWPHD010004762.1, on the reverse strand, counting down.
AGTTTTAGATCCAGAGACAAATTTCTTTGAAGTTGTTTTCAGTTAGGTCATCACGACATCCAACGTAGCTACCGTTAATCAAGAACCGGCAGGCATATGTGACACGTGTTTAAAGAAAGTATTAATTTATCACGACTGTCAATATTGTCGAAATGAAGTCTTAAGTTTAATAAAAATGTTCCGGAGAAAAAATTCTAAATAATCCTTTTCCCAAAAGCCATATTATAACAGTTTTTCGCCCAAAATTATCGTTAATCCATCGACCATCGTGTTTGTTGAAATAAAGTTGCCCTGTTGCGATACTGCCCCTCACCGGGAGTACTATATTTTACATAGACATATACTAATTAATTATACATTAATATTAATATAAATAATTAATATAAAACAATATGTCATCTTTCGAGAAATGTTTTTGGCCATGTGCGATGCTTAAACTTAACCACACGGAACTGCATTCTAGGACTTATCAAGGAAATAAAGAATAAAGAATTAGCAAAGCATACCTTTATTTTTGACGTTGGAACTACCTCGGAAGTGCCGTCGGAGCACTTTTGCATATACCTCCAAAAGGGATGTATCTTCTTCACTCATCACCAGCCGTGTTTCACTGTTTCAGTATTGTTACCGACACTTGTGTCATTTGTGAGCGCCCAAACAGCATGTCCGTACGAGAACCCTGCCGCGCATGCAATGACATGTATAGAGGGGATGCCCCAAGTCGGTTATACTCACGTACCGGCTGCCACAGAAACACCTTCGAGGAAACGCCGAGAAACTGTAACTGAAGAAGCAGTAGTGACAAAGGGTACCCCCGATCTGTCGCCAGAGTTCATGAAGTACTTTTGTAGGTATGTAAATTGTTATTTTCCGCTTCGACGGTGGGTGTGTGGGGAGTGGGGTGGGGAGTGGTGGGTGGAGGTGGGGGTGGGTTGTGAGGCTATAAGCTATACCCTGGACTTAATGGGTGAGTAACTAAAGCAAATGGGAAGGGGTTACGCATGGTTTACTACCAAATTCAATTCAAATTCAATGAAACATAGCCGCAAACCCAAGTACCGGCTGTCACAGAGAATCCTTCGAGAAGAAAACCTATACCAGGACATCATTTGTAATCTCTCGCTCGTTGCAGCAAAATCGATATCAAAAAACATATATGTCATAATCATTGAAAAATATTTCGCTAAACGTGGTATTCGGACTCGAGACCTCCGGCAAACTGAAATACTACTTTTCATGTTAACTATATATTCGTTAAATAATGGAAATCCCGGTTATGCTACAAAATAATTTCAACAGAACATAGCAGGCTATTTTCAGCGTATACTAATCTAAAATTGGAATTTGTAATCTATATTTACTTTATTTTCTGGAGCATTTTTTTTAAAGGTAATTGGTGAACGTATGCACTTAGAAACGCATTGAATCACCCACACACAACGAACAAAAGATAACTTAATGCTAACAGAATATCGATAAAATATGTCGCCAATGATCAACATAATTGGATTTGCATGGTCGGGTTAAATCGTTGAGATTGTCAATCCGAAAGTCATGGGTTCAAAACTCGCATAGGCTGTACTATTTTCAGTGAATAGGTGTACTTTCTGATGTTGCTTTGTCGATCGCAGGTAAAGAAATGAAAAAAATGTTCCCTATACAACTGCCTTCAGCCATGTTTCAGTGGCTTGATTTCGGTAGTAAAGCAATCAAACCGCTCCCATTTGCTTAAGGTACACGCACACACGCCTTATATACAGTAAAGGTAACTAGGTACACGCACACAAGCCTTATATACAGTAAAGGTAACTAGGTACACGCACACAAGCCTTATATACAGTAAAGGTAACTAGGTACACGCACACAAGCCTTATATACAGTAAAGGTAACTAGGTACACGCACACAAGCCTTATATACAGTAGAGGTAACTAGGTACACGCACACAAGCCTTATATACAGTAAAGGTAACTAAGTTTTGCTTTAATAAATAAAAATATGTTCATGTATCTGATATTTGTATTACATTTAGTGATGCTGGCGAAAAGATGATAGAGTGTACGTCGGACGTAATGGAGAAGTGCTCTGACAGCATGCCGGACGCATTATTCAACTCGGATCAAGCACGAAAGGCACGTGCAATGTGTGACAAAGTGTCTGCAGGTAGGCCTTATTGATAACAATGTGTTTTGTAAGATAGTGTGAGAGTGGACCTTTGGAAACGGCCGAACACGACACATACGAAATATTGCATGTTACAGGCATCTTTTATCGGCTTTTGGATGTAGTCAGGATTTTGCCTCCCTGAGCTATTGTGACCGCTTTGTGCCCGTCCGTCATCCGTTTACTTTTGCCTAAACGACTTAGCCTCATATACTGCTTGAACCAATCTTCACATGGATAATCATGAGGTCAGTGGCTTTCAAATTTGTTAAAATTAGGTTAGCGCCACACCAATGTAGCCATCATTACCATAAAACATCGAAACATTAAATCATCTTCTCTAGAACCATTAAACAGATTTCGATTATAGTTTTATTTCATTAATGCTTTATTAATGCTTTATTAATGCTCATCAATAATATGTAGACTATCACTTTTATTCAAGTAATATCCCCACGGTCAAAAGTTTGCATATAGAGATTTCTGCATAGACTTACATAGGGAAACGCTTGAAAAATCGTCTTCTTTGAAACCACGAGGCACATAGCTCTCATATATTGCATGGTCCTGGAACACGTTTGTTCATAAGATGGGGTCACCTTATGCCTCATACATTGCTTGGACGATTTGGATAATCGTGAGGTCAGTGGCATTCAAATTTGTTAAAATTAGGTCAGCGCCACATCCAATGTGGCCATCATTACCATAAACCTTGGGGTCATCTTATGCCTCATACATTGCTTGGACGATTTAGATAATCGTGAGGTCAGTGGCTTTCAAATTTGTTAAAATTAGGTCAGCGCCACATCCAATGTGGCCATCATAACCATAAAACACCGAAACATTAAAACATCTTCTCTAGAACCACTACACAGATTTCGATTATAGTTTTAATTTATTAATGCTTTATTAATACTCATCAATAATATGTAGACTATCACCTTTATTCAAGTAAAATAGTTTGCATATAGAGATTTTCTGCATAGACTTACATAGGGAAAAGCTTGAAAAATCGTCTTCTCTGAAACCACGAGGCACATAGCTCTCATATATTGCATGGTCCTGGAACACGTTTGTTCATAAGATGACCCTGGGGTCAAATCTGGCCCACCCGGCGGTCACATTTTTGCATATAGTTATAAAGGAAAGTCTTTAAAATATTCTCTTCTCTGAAACTACATGAGCTAGAGGTCTAATATTTACATGTACCATACGCTTATGGTTCTCTATCAAGTTTGTTCAAATCGAGACCATGGGATCAAAAATGGCTCCACCTCAGGGATCACACCCTATAGACAGATGTGTATAGGGGAACACCTTAACATATTTTCTTCTCTGAAACCACAGTTATACACTTACTGAGTGTGAACAGACGGTAAGAACTATTTAACTAGCAACGGCCCCGCGGTGAGTCTCCATCCCTGTGGACATAGCCCTTGGGTCATAACTCTGAAACCACTGAGATCCCCATCCTATAACCAGATATACATTTATTGGGCATGAACAGACGGATACGACCTTACAACTTGTATCGGCCCGGGAGTCCATCCCCACTCCTAGGGTATTATCCCATTAACCCATGGGTCACAACTTGGAATCCTTTGAGATTCCCACCCTTTAACCATGTATTGTATACAGTTACTGTGCATGAACAGACCGTGGGACGGATCAACCATTCAACCGGTATCGGTCCTGGGGTGTATCCCCACTCCTGGTAACATAATCCCTGGGCCATAGCTTGAAAACTGTTGAGACCCTACCCGATAACCATATATACCTTATTACTCGGCATGGACACACGGATACAACCATCCAACCAGCATTGACCCTTGGATCCATCCTCACTCATGGGGACATAGGCCCTGGGTCATAACTTGGAAACTGTTGAGATCCCCATCCTATAACCGTATATACACTTACGTGGCATGAAAAGATTGATACAGATTCAATATTACAACCAGCATCGGCCCCGGGTCCGTCCTCAGCCCTAGGGAAATAGCTGATGGGTCACAACTTGGAAACCGTTGAGAACCATACATCCACTTACTGGGCATGAACAGAAGGATACATCCTACCATACATCCACTTACTGGGCATGAACAGAAGGATACATCCTACCATACATACACTTACTGGGCATGAACAGAAGGATACATCCTACCATACATACACTTAATGGGCATGAACAGAAGGATACATCCTACCATACATACACTTACTGGGCATGAACAGAAGGATACATCCTACCATACATACACTTACTGGGCATGAACAGAAGGATACATCCTACCATACATACACTTACTGGGCATGAACAGAAGGATACATCCTACCATACATACACTTACTGGGCATGAACAGAAGGATACATCCTACCAGAACCATACATACACTTACTGGGCATGAACAGAAGGATACATCCTACCAGAATCGGCGCTGGGGTCTATCTAATAGATAGCGGACGATGGTCGACAGAGGACAAACAAATTGTTTCATAAGTGTCTGCCATGCTACGCAGGCGAAAACAAATGACATTATTAGTATGTTAAGGGTATCCCAGTTGACACTTTGTAGAATGAAGGATATATAGGGAGTTGCAATCAGTATTTAGTATTGTTTTATTAAAACGGTCCCCTGAATAGTTCATCCAACAACAGACTGGACATTAAAAATAAAACAAAGTTTAAAACTTAACAAGTAAATACATATGATCAGGTATAACAGTGGGATTTAAAATATTAACAACTGAGCCCTGGCTATGGTAGGAGTTACAATATTGAAACGTCATGTGCTATACGTGTTAATAGTAACCGTACGGTGTCTATTGCTAGATAGACCTTCATTTTATTGCTTTAATGCAACACAGATCTGGTCCATGCTTCCCTTGAAAATAAATAAATAACTAAACACTCATTTTAAGTATGTCTTATTGCATTTGTTTTTACACATTATGCAAACAGGTCCGGCCACATGTTACGACCATTCCCATGCTTATACATATTTTTCAGGTTTTAGGGTTATAAGACTAGCAATGACTAAATAAATATATTAAACGTTTAAACAGTATGTTTCAGATACAATTATTAAAATATTTTCATAATAAAAGCACTTTCGAGATATACTGACACTAATTTTTATACCAGTATATATACAATTTCAACGTGAATACACACATGGGAACATAATCCTTCAGTGCAGTGAAGGGTATGGCAACTTGTGGCAATAAGAGTAACAGCCATTGTATACTGACGAGCTTAATATTCATTTTCGGGTTTATACTGTTGGTATTCATTTTATGCGATATGTTTTAGATACGTTATTTCTGATTTTTAGATTTCGATAAATCACATGCTTGCATAAATGCCTCAATGCAGAGCAAATCAACTACAGATTGTTTTTACGAGGCATTCCGTACAGCTATGGGGGACAAATCTACCGGTCCGAGGGAAGACAAACTCTGCAGGTATATTACAAGATATTGGAAATGTTGGTGGTGTTTGTTTGTTTTTCTGTGTGTTTGTTCGTGTGTCTGTTCGTGGGTCTGTTTATGTGTTTGTTTGTGTGTCTGTTAGTGTGTTTGTTTGTGTGTCTGTTTGTGTGTCTGTTTGTGTGTTTGTTTGTGTGTTTGTTTGTGTGTTTGTTTGTGTGTTTGTTTGGCGTTTTACGTCATTTTCATCCCATTTAAGGCTATGTACGCCGGTCGATATTTTGTGGTGGAGGCAGACCACTCATTCATTCCTGTGTAGAACCAGTACTGCATACCTCCCACCATTCGTAAGCTGGTGTTATTTTGTTTTAACAATCTTACAGTTTCCGCTTTGTAAAGCCAAATAATGAATGCGCAGGTTCTAAAAGCTGGTCGGTTATATTTTGAATTGTTTGAATATAGTTTTGTTACGGGTTAAATGTTTGCCATACCGCCTGGCTAATAATATAACTTAAAATGCACATTAAAAATATATTGCAAGTTAGTAACAAATCAACATAGCACTTCACTTAATTAATGACGTCTGTCAGGAGCGCTGTGGTCTAGTGGTAGGGTGTTGGACCCATGATCGAAACGTCGTGGGTTCGATCCCCGCCATGACCATATGTGTCGTGTCCCTGAGCAAGACACTTTATATGCATTTTCTTAGTACTGGTTCTACCCGGGAAGACATCGAGAGTGATTAAAATAAGTTCAGAGAGACTTCGTTACATTCAATGTAAATAAATTAGTTTAACGGCTGTGCCTTTTTTTCAATAGTCTTTAAATAGAAACAATAGTAAATAGTGTGCTTAACTTTTGCATATTATATGATCCGATACGTTCAGGCAGACCTTACTATTTATCATTATTTAAAATTCTTTATAAAATGCAGTAATTCGATCTCATTTGTATAACTAATACACGAGCCATGTTATGTGACAAAAGGCTGTATTCATTGAGTAATTTATTTTAGAGGACTAAGGAACGTCTAGATAATCAACATTGTACGATCACGGGCCACTTATTGACTTAGTATACCATTGTGTTACTTTGTGTTGCATTACACAATGGAATACTGGAGTAATCGAGTAGTTATCTATGTGTCTTTTCTCGCTTTGTGTTCGTTGCTTTCGAAGGACTCCCTTTACTGTATTACCTGTAATAGATAAACATTTGTTTTTATGCTATTAAAACTGATAATAAAAGAATACTTCATGTTCAAGCAGAATTTCTGAGGTAGTTATCGGGCATCACATGTATCACTAAAACATTTATTAATAAGTTGTGTGTGTTTTCTTACTTTAGATTTTGCTTGCATATATTTAGACAAAGTCTTAATTTTTTAACTTGTCTTGTATTGTATTGTTCTACCTCAACTTAGGGACACTGTCCGTAAGTAAAGCATATATGGAGCATAAACAGATAACTGAATAATTTTTATTCATTGAAATGTATACATGTAAACATGAGCACAGACATAAGTATGCAGTAATATTTTTTTCAATTTGAAAACAAAAAAGAAGATTTTATTTATTGTTTATAAACATCGATGGGACCGCAATATTTACATTTTTGTTGCTCACGTGATATCCATTCACGCATTAAGTTTTGATAACAGTATGTCTTCCATCACATATTTTTCCAGTGTAGTTGAATGGGGAAACGTTCGTCTTACCCGGAAGTGTAATTTTAGTGTGTGTTTGGAGTTCAATCCCTTGTTTTGTATTTAATAATTTAATATTTGTAGTTCAGTAATTATTCAGAGCCTTCTCTGACCCTAAAAGCCGTTTTTTGTCTCGCCTTTTCGAAGGAAAAGAAGGACATAGGTGTTGCTTTCCGGCGGCGGCGGCGGCGGCGGCGGCGGCGAAGGCGTCAACATTCAAGTTTTGCGTTTAGGTCATTTTCTCACAAACTGTATGCACTGGACCTTTCAGTTTTTGCTTATAGTTGTATCTTGGGTGTAAAAATTGCACCGTGACAAAGCAAATGTGGAAGTGACCTTGACCGTCCAAGAAAGGGCAGATAACTTAATAATTGTTACGTTCAACTTTTGTGTTGAGGTCAATTTCTCACAAACTGTATGCATTACAACTTTCAAACTTTGCTTATAGTTGTATCTTGGGTGGTACATTGCAACCTGATAAAGCAAATATGGATGTGACAATGACTCTCCAGCCAAAGGGCAGATAACCTTATAAGTTTTACCTTCAACTTTTATGTTTAGGTCACTTTTTCACAAATTGTATTCACTGAGACCTTTCACACTTTGCTTATAGTTGTATCTAGAGCGGTACATTTCAACGTGACAAAGCAAATTTGGATGTGACCGTGACCCTCCAAGAAAGGGGCAGATAACTTAAACAATTTTTACCTTCAACATTTGCGTTAAGGTCACTTTCTCGCAAACTGTATGCACTACATATTTCCAACTGTGTTTATATTTATATCGTGGGTGGTACATCGTAACGTGATAAAGCAAATGTGGATGTGACCTTGACCCTCCAAGGAAAGGGCAGATAACCTTATAAATTGTACCTTCAACTTTTACATTTAGGTCACTTTTTCGCAAATTGTATGCACTAAGACCTTTCAAACTTTGCTTATAGTTGTATATTGAGTGGTATATTGCAACGTGACAAAGCAGTGTGAATGTGACCTTGAGCCACCAAGCACGGGGCAGATAACTTAATAATTTTACTTTCAATATTTGCATTGAGGTCACTCTCTCACAAATGTTATGCATTATACCTTTCAAACTTCGCTTACAGTTGTTTCTTGGGTAGTACATCACAATGTGTCAAAAAGCAAACTTTCAACATCCAAACAAAGGGCAGATAACTTTAATTGTTACATTTACATCAATTTCTCGTGAACTATAATTATGCACTAAATGCTTTAATCCTAGTTTATAGCTTAATCTTTGGAAGCCACAAAACATTCTATTTTGTTTTGACATAGTTGTGTCTTGATCTTGACCTACTTTTGAGGAGTTGATGTGTTTTTTTGTTTGTTTTTTATAGAATGGCATTTTGTTTTTAAACAAATGCACTTAAATGTCATCTTAGCAAACTGTAAACTCCATCGTTTTTAGTTATTAAACTATTTACAAGTTTTCATTTAAACATCATTTATCTTTTGTTTTTAAGTCCCTCCCCCGTTAGGCGAGACATATGAATCTGCGAATTTCTTGTTTGTTTTTTGTGGCTTTTTACACAGCCAAATGAAATATCAAAATCGTAAAGAGGATTGGTAAGGTCAGAGAAGGCTCGGATTATTGTATATCGTTGTCAACGTAATTATTTTGCGTTTTATAAGCTAACGGTTACGGCTAATGCAACTTTAGCTGTATATTCATGATTGGTGCAATATATGCAAAACTAATTTGCTTTGAACAATTCAAATAATTATTAATACTAATTTAAAACTAGAACGAATTTAGTCTCGGCCAGCCTAGTCTCGGCCAGCTAGACCGTAGCATGCATATGTCTTACTTGCAGATATCGGTCTGGGCAGATTAGGCCAATTAAAGCGCCCACTAGCGATTAGCACAATTTATTCGCGAGTTTTTTTTCACGCGCATAAAGTCTAATTTTGCGTGACGTCATGTTGTAAATAAACGTACAACGTCAATTGTTGATGCATCAGTTAAACCTTTTAACGTCACTTGCTGCTTCTCATAAGTTAAAAATAAGACATTATTTTTAAATTAACTTAAACATATATTTTTTGAAAGTCTCGTTGAATCTCTGAAAATCTCGCCAAAATCGCCCAAAACGTTAGGGCGATTTCAAAGGTCCTATTTTCCCCAGGCCCTGGTTCTGGATCCGTGTAACGAAGAAATCAGAAGCGGGCCGGGTGACCGAGGCTAGAACAAATTCGACGGAGCGCCATCGCAAATACCCACGCTTTCTTCACACAGGCCATCCCCACCCTACACATATTATTTTAGGCCTACACTGTAATCCCTTCATCAAAATGTTCGTTTGAGACATAATTTATAAAAAAAACAAAAAAAACTGATACCCTCCCCCCACCACACACCTCCTCCAACCCCAACCCCCAGGGAAGACGACCTTAGGTTTAGTTTTAAATAATAAATCATTTGACATGCTGTGTATCTCTTTCATAGATGACTATTATACCAACTATTGTGCAAAAGTATGGAAAAATAACACTGTAATTGAATTATTAGCGTATTTGATGCCCCACCCCACAGGCCCCGCCGATGAAGTAGGAGGAAACAAATGTATACAGTGTAATCCCATCATCATAATATTTCATTTGAGACATAATTACAAAAAAAAATACCCCAGATCCCTCCTCCCACCCGACCCCACCCACCCTGGGCCCCTGGGCAGACGTCCGAGTTCGAAATAATAAAATGTTTTCATATGTTGTTTATCTTTCACGATAACATACACCAAGTTATGTGCAAGAATATAGAAAAATGACAGTGTAATTGAATTTTTAGTGTATTTGACCTTTTGACTGAGGGCCCCTTAGCTCGGAGCCAAAACTACTGTCGCTCTTGCACGCCGTAATCATATGGTGAAGTCATACCCTAAGTTTGGTTGAGTTTGGTTGAATTTCTTTAGCGGTTTAGGAGGAGAAGCGGTTACGGACGGACGGATAGACGGACAAACGGAGGCGATTTTAATATACCCTGTTTTTTTTTCTTCAAAAACGTGGGTATAAATATGCAAGTTATGTAGAAAATCTAACTTCACAAAACTAAAAAAGAGTGTCGTGTGTCTGTTTTTTTCCCACTAATTGGTTAGTTTCGTATAACCCATAGGCATGTTTAATCAGATTGTGTGTTAACCGTGGCATCTTATAAGGCCATTATTCGAATAACCTGGATCAAATTATAGTTTGTTATTCCTATATTTTAGAGCTACCGCCAGAGGGTACAATTGTATTGTTGAACACGCCACGGAGGAGTGCGGAAAAGACATCATCATCTTCTCCATAGCGGTCATGCGGACCATGGAACCTAGACGCTGTTCGCCGATTATCGACGCAATTTATAACGAGCCTGTGTCATCCAGTACACACGTCATACCATCAATACTTGCATTAACAATTTCAATGTTATATATTTTTGCATAAACAATATATTCCTAAATTTTCGGTTTAATGATACTCACTGAATTTTACACGCTATATATTATTAAGTACGTACATTATGTTATGGGAAACAAAACATGCCAACCCATTAAGAATAATATGACAGCTTTGTTACTAGAATAAGATTCAATTTGTGTGATTATATGGGGGAAAAAAAGACTATAGTAACCGGCTTCAAAGTCTGCGGTCCTACTCAAATGAAGTAACATAGAGATTATTTAACAGCTGGAATTGATTATAGGGAAATCCTTCACGAGATGGTAGACGTGTTGTTCTTGTCACGAACGAGCGTATACGAGTGAGTGAAAAAACAATACACGACTACCATTGAGTGAATGATTTCCCTATAATCGAACCCAGCAGTTAAATAATCTATTTATTACATGTTAAATCTGTTTATGTATAATTATTCGCTTTAGTGAACGTTATCGGTGGATGATGTCAACGTCAACGTCAACAACACTTTGCTGACGTCATAACTCAACGTCACAGTTAGTTATTTTTGTGTTCGGAGTTAGTTATTAATATTTAGCGATTATGAATATTCTTTCCTTAATGAATTCCGATCTTAAACCCATAGAAATGTAATAAATATACTTAACTACGATAATGTAGATGTAGATAATAGTAGATTTTTGTATATAACAATCAGTATTGTGTATTATATATGTTATCTCTGAACGATAATACAAACAGGTACATTGATATATACCGCCTACAAGGTCACTTAGATGTGAGTGCATGCGGTCACCTGGTTGACATTGACTTTAAGACATGACAAAACCACATACACATGAAAAGCGACACAGTCAAGGTTGAACAAATGCAAAAAAAAAATGCAATAGAATGTAATGCCATCAGATAGATCGATATGTAAGTTATTGATTTAAACGTTTATAGTTTCTCATCATTACAAACATACATTGTAATACATAAATATAATCTTAAACCTTTATAGCTAGGAATTAAAGGTAAATTGTTAAGAATTATACGGGACATGTACGCTCAAGTTGAATCTTGTGTAAGAAGTAAGAATAATTTGTCACGGTTTGAGTTTTTGAATGTTCCACTGGAAAGGGAGGTACTTTCTACTGTTTTTTTCTTTTTGTTGAATGTTGAATTGTTTTACAAGACAGTAGAATGCCTTGACTTACAACAGATGATATAACCTTTATGCTTTTACTTTTCGCAGATGATATGAATTTGATTGTACACTCTCCTTCTGTGTTACAACTAATAGAGTATGGTCTCATCGAGTTGGTTAATTTAAACATCGAGATGGGCGTAGCTAACCTCGAGATGGGCGTAGCTAACATCGAGATGGGCGTAGCTAACCTTGAGATGGGCGTAGCTAACATCGAGATGGGCGTAGCCCAGCGATGTGATTTTACCTACCAACGTGATTAGACCATACTCTATTTGTTTTGTGGCATGTCCATTTCAGCTTCCTGCCATACTCTAACTTCCAATAACTGGTAGTTAGAGTACACCATTTATTCTGACAAGTGTTGTTTTCAAATGAACGATATACACCTGTGAAAATACAAAAGCAATTTTAGTGACCATGATACAAGTGCGTTGAAATATATTGAAAGAAAATTGAAATATATACGGATTAGCGGTAACTGCAGAAAAATATAGTTTTAAGAAAAAGGGGTAAACTTTTAGTTAATGAAGCATGGAACTATAACGGAAACAAGAAGTAGTAAACGATTTAGACTACTTGGGAACTGTATTTAATTATACTGGAATATTTCATTTTAATCAAGAGATCTTAGCAGGAAAAGGATTAAAAGCTTTGAATCTTTCGATCTCCTTCGACTTTGTAAAAACAAGTATAAAAATAAAACCCAAATTCCTGATCCATAGCTTAACAAACGAACTTATCAAATAATAGACAAAATGCTTTTGGTTTAAAACTGTATTTTTTTATGTGTGAAATTAGGTATTTATATACTAATATATTGCATATATAAAAAAAATTAATTATAAACCACGATGTCAATTATTTGAAGCATTCGTTGATTCTATATTAAGCTATGGATCAGGTATGTGGGTTTTATAAAGTCGAAGGAGATCAAAAGAATGTATACATTTGCCATTTTGTAAAAAACTTGTTTGATTTAAAACTTCCACTAGTAATGCTGTCAATTTTTGTTAGATCTAGGTAGATAACCATTGTATAGTGTAAGGTATATAAACATGATACAATATTTGAGTAAGATGGTCAATTCAAGTATACTATTATAATATATATTCTGTGATGAATTATAGAAATTTCCCAGTTTGAGAAAATCTATAACATATCCCTTCCTCTACTGTGCTATCTCGCCTAGTGTGCAAGATATCACAGTAGCCAAATGTTATGAACTAAACGATAGACGTCACGATATTACGTCTAGAATTGATGTCATGATATTACTCCGCGCTGTCGCCAAAGGAGTGACAGAAGAAGGAATACTTGTGTCAAAAGACGATTGGAAAGAAATTCATCACAGAATATATATCATATAGTTAAATTAACATTTGTGTCGTGATACGGAAAATAATTCCCTCGTGAGAAATATTCTTGCGATATAGAAACTCTTGCGAAAACGCACTCGTTTCTATATCGCACGAATCTTTCTCACTCGGGAATAATTTCCCGTATCACTTCAACAATGTTAATTAAACTCTATATAAAGATGCGGTGAGAGATTGTGTCCATTGTGCAGGTAATAGTACCGACTTAGATGATTTGTCCATTGTGTGAACACATATGTAAACTTACTATAGGTTAAACATAGTATTACAGACATCCAAGAGTTCCTAAATGTATTCAATTGATGGAAACTGCTAGTAAGCAAGAACTGTTTAGGTTATCTTGTTGTGTCAGAGAAGCATTTATTCTTCGAAATACTGCAATTTAAACTGAGTAAATTATGTTTGTTCATACTCGTTTGGACATAACTTTTAAAGTATTTTAAAATTAGTATAATGTAACAAAATAGGTATAATAAAATCTTTATACAATGGTTATTACATGTACGAGCCTCAGAGTATGTGTGTATGTGTGCGTGCGTGCGTTTGCATGATTTGTTTGTTTGTATTTTAAAATTAGTATAATGTAACAAAATAGGTATAATAAAATCTTTATACAATGGTTATTACATGTACGAGCCTCAGAGTATGTGTGTGTGCGTGCGTGCGTGTGTTTGCCTGATTTGTTTGTTTGTATTTTCACATTGTGTAATGTAAGCATTGTTTTGATCTGTCACATATTATAAAAATGTAATATATACTTAGGTGACGTGAAAAATGTGTTTAAGTCATAAATGTGTTTAAGTCATAAATAAAGAATATGTTCTGTTCTGTTATAATCATTAGAACGCGATGCGATTTGATGTTTGAATTCATTAATATATGTAAATGTAGTCAAGAATAAAAGGACAAAGATCAAATAAAAGCGTTAACCAAACAAACGGCTTTTTAATTTTATTAAAACTAGCGGCGTCACGTAAGTGTGCCTTTCGCATAACTTGCATATTTGCAAGTCATTAATTATTATTATTAGTTTTATAGTGCATAGCAAATTGTGTTTGCATGTAAACAAATGTTGATCCCCGTGTGGTGGCTGGGTAAGAAAGGGCTACTGCTTATCCAGGCAGAGGGGTAAGGCCACACACCCACCAAATGCATGCATGTTCGTTTTGTCACCATCCCTGTAGTGTTTCATGTGCTACTGGAGAGGTTCACCAGCGAAAAAGTGAGTGTTTACAACGGAATGTGCAGCACCTCTGCACTTCTGCAGTTCTGCAGTTTGAGAATGGTCTAGGCCCATTCTGCATATTTTATATCTATGTAAATTGAGGGTGGGCCTTAAATATTTATTCCTGTTGACACAATATAATCCGTTCGTTTCTGCGCACCGTAAAACACAACCCAACTATGTATTGTTGTTGATTATATAGCTACGAAAATAGCAGTGTAAACGGCTTTAGTGTCTACGTTTCTTGGATTGTATTTGTTTGCACTTCGCTCGAGGTAAATGGATGTGAGGGGCTAAGATGGCATCTTTGACAGAACTTTTTTCCACATTAGCGTGTACTGTTGAATAATATATTTGAACTTTCATCGTGTTCCGTGATGCTATGTTTACCACATCCGGTATTGAAAGTCTGAAAAATTGATCCTAGCAGTTCTTGGAAAGATTCGTCATTTGCTTGAAACTCTTAAAATATAGAAGACAAACTAAATTTAAATGCCCCGTCATTATCAGCAGAAATGCTACACTTTGGCGTCATAATGCATGAATGAAATATGTGTGTCTCTTCCATTATCATGTATCGAGCCCCCTCCGGACTAAGGCTTCATTATAGAAAACTAGCTTTGCGGTTTGATATTGGAGGACTTTGGCAACATATGTATATACAACAATTGGTGTAGTTGTATGTATATTTCTTATTCGTATGTGAAATCACGTTGAAGCTGAAATGTTTGGAAAGTTCTAACAAAGCCTAGCGCTTACTGAGAAGTGTTGACATTATAAGAATCGTTCAGGGGTATCCGGTGAATATCGGGAATTCCAACAAGAGGTATAATTGTTTTTATCGGAACCGAGGCTCAGCCGAGGTTCCGTTTAAAACAATTATTCCGAGGGTTGGAATTTCCCTATCTGAATCTGATACCCATGACTGATTTGTTTTTATTGCATACCGGACAAGTATATCCGTCATTTTACCGGGGCTAGATATGTCCATCTCACCCTAGGGTCGAGATAAAATTCACGCGCACCAACATTCGGTATGCAGGAAACATGCAAAACGTTAGTAGCTGGCGGCGTCAACGCACAACATGTCTCTGATATGCAAGAAAAAGAATCTATCATGGGTATTCGGTTCAGATAGGGAATCCCGGCCCTCGGTATGTGTTTTAATCGGAACCTCGGCAAAGCCTCGATTCCGATAAAAACACTTATACCTCGAGGTGGAATTCCCTATCTTCACCGGATACCCATGAAATATACTTATAATCCGGTATGCAAAAAGAGTCATTCTTGCATACCGTACAAGGATATCCGTCATTTTACCGGGGCTAGATTATAAGAATCTTTCATGGATATCCGGTGAAGATAGGGGGTTGGAATTTTCTATCTGAACCGAATACCCATGATAGATTCTTTTTCTTGCATATCAGAGACATGTTGTGCGTCGACGCCGCCAGCTACTAACGTTTTGCATGTTTTCCTGCATACCGGATGTTGGCGCGCGTGAATTTTATCTCGACCCTAGGGTGAGATGGAAATATCTAGCTCCTGTAAAATGGCGGATATCCTTGTCCGGTATGCAAGAAATTTCCAGCTAACACTGGGGTCGAGATAAAATTCACGCGTGCCAACATCCGGTATGCAGGAAAACATGCAAAACGTTAGGATTCTTATAATACAGCACCATGGCCACACGTCAAAAATATCATCAGTAACAGATATATCAAGAATACGAGTTAGGAAGTGTTTAAGCTAATAACAAATATACACGTATATTTGAATTTCGCCATGCTATGCCACTGTACCCGATGTTAGTTCATGGCAACGCTCCTGTCGCCTTTATCTCCCTTTGGTCTAGGAGCTGCCTTTATATGGTCCTTAATATGCGCCATAAAACCCAACTCAACTACTAATTGTTGTTGATTATTTAGCTACGAATATTGAAAGTCTGACGGCAATAAGAGAAAATTGATCCTCGCAGTTCTTGAAAAGATTCATCATTTGCTTGGAACTCTTAGCATATAAAATACAAACTAAATTTAAATGTCCTTATCTGCAAAAATGCTACACTTTGGCGTAAAAATTCAAGTGACCCTGATCTTGAACCCAGTGACCCCAATTTCAATAACAACCTTCCTTTCTACAGAAGCTACATACCCAGCAAGTTGCGTCACAATATTCTCACTCCAAACAAAAGTAATTAAGTAGGAACTATTTTTTCCATTTTTAGTAACATCGACCTTTACCTTGACCCCAGTTGTCCCAAACGAAAGCCCAACCATCCTTTCTTTATAAACTAGATACCCTGGAATTTCCCTATCTGAACCGGATACCCATGATTGATTCTTTTTCTTGCATCTTTTTCTACAGAAGCTACCTACCCAGCAAGTTTCATAACAATATTCTCACTTCAAACAATAGTAATTAAGTAGAAACTATTTTTTCCATTTTTAGTAACATCGACCTTGACCTTGATCCCAGTTGTCCCAAACGAAAGCACAACCATCCTTTCTTTATAAACTACATAGCCTGCACATTTCATTGCAATACCTCAATCCTAACGAAAGTTATTGAGCAGAAACCATTTTCCTATTTTTAGTAACAGTGATCTTGACCTTGAACCCAGTGACCCCAATTTCAATTGATATTACGAATATTTTTGAAATTGAACAATGAGAAATGTATATTATTCAAGAATAAATATCAACAGGGCTTGTTGTCTCTGCGTAATGTGATCAGTGTCCTGGGCGATGAAACACAGAAGAAGTTACATATACCTTACAGAGATAGCAAGTTGACACGCATATTACGAGGTAATGCAATGGGCATATATCATTTGGACATTCCTTTCCACAGAAGCTACCAACGCAACAAGTATCGTCACAATACCTCACTCCAAACATACGTTATTGAGCAGTAACCATTTTTTATTTTTAGTAACAGCGACCTCGACCTTGACCCCATAGGCTTCAAATACAACCCCGACCTTCTTTTCCATATAAGCGCTACCTACCCTGCAAGTTTCATCGCTCCTCATTCTAGCAAAAGTTATTGAGCGGAAACCATGAGCTTGACGCATATATATATTGCGTATTAAAAAAAACAAGGGCCATAACTCTCGTGTTACTTGTCTAATCTAGCTGGTTTTCGAACTCGTCCTAGCTTTTATTAATATTAACAATCTCGCAAAGTTTGGTAAAGATTGGATGGAAAATGAAGGTGCTAGAATTTTGAAATAAAAAAGTTAATACATTGATCAATAATTCAAGGGCCATAATTCCATCGATAAAACGGTTGCTAATACACCTTACAAAGTCAACACGACACCCCACACTGATGTTTGTGTTCATAGTTTTAAATTGTTCTCCTAATGAACAGTAGGCAGCTAAGTGTACGCACGTAGACTCATAAAGTTGGTATGAGTCACACTATGTATCGTTTCCGTATAAGTTAAAGGGAATAGTTTTATGATTAATCCGGTAATTTGATTCAACTGTCAATATTATTGCCTTTTTCCTGTCCCTGTGTCTTTCGGTACAATGTTGAACCGCTTATGTACATGATGAAAACCACAGAGAATAATGTTGGCATCTGCTAATTAGACTCGGAAGAGAAAAACCGTCGTTAAGAAACCGTTACATTAAACATGTTGTCGTCGAGACGCCGCGACACTTTCCTGGAGAAACCGTGACACCCATTTTTTCATTAACAGTTCTTTTTTAACACCAGTGTTACCAGCCATCTAAGATGAGCAACGATTTGATTTTGAGAAGGTAAATCAATTAGAATCAACATTCGCGACTCCATGCACAAAGCAGACAAAACGATATCCCACGTCCCAGATTACTGAGCGAACTGGCCATGTAACGGAAATCACGCCTGAACAACGTGTATAACTGAGTGAACTGGCCATGTAACGGAAATCACGCCTGAACAACGTGTATAACTGAGTGAACTGGCCATATAACGGAAATCACGCCTGAACAACATGTATAACTGTGTAACGGAAACCAAGCCTCAATAACGTGTATAAAGAGCAATAAGACTTGCTTGAATCTTCGATTTTTAATCCATAAATTGACGAATACTCTTCTCTATATCGGTCCTAAAACGTGATTTTTCAAACAATGCTATCTACGTTGGTTTCTTTTTTTGTTTGTTTTTTCTTATTTAAATATATTTTACAAAATGATATAAAAACGTATGAATGCGGCTATAATTTGCGTTCTTATAAAATCATTTGCAAAACTAAAGATAAATATCTTTTTAATGGGTGTACGTAACATATTATAAATGGTTTCTTATTCAAGTTTCTCCCGAAAGCGACAGACACTTGAAAGAAAATCCAATTTAATATATTTGCTTAGTCATATTAAAGAGATGGATTAATCAATCCTCTTTTATAAGAAAGATTTAGCTTCTTTTTTTATTAGAATGACTCTCTATTAAGCCTACAAACATATAAATTGTCTTTATATATAAATTGTGTAGACTGTTGTATCTGGCATACTTCGTCTCCCACAAAGAGACCCTGGTAGAAAACCAGTGCGGAAAATATCATATATCGTCATAAATCAAACAAAAGCCTGTTCAGATCTGGTGAGGAATTTTCGACGACAACCATTTAAGTGCTAATAAACAAGAACATGTTTGCATGTTAAATAGCTCGTGATATTTAAACACACACGCACGTAAGCGCGCACGCACACACACCACACACCATATGCATCTTATGACACGTTATCTCTTAATATGGATTGTGTTTACGTTACTCCATCTACTGTGAATTATAAACTCTACTCCATCTACTGTGAATTATAAACTTTGCTATTGTATTATAGCAATGCTTTTTTTAAATTGCTTTTATTATATTGCTATATATGTTACTTGATATATATAGTAGTGGTGGTAGTATAAGGGGGTGATGTCCTCCTGTGTGAGTGTGAGAGCCACATGAATTGGGTATTCCGGTAGTTATTACAACTCGACAGTCAGTAAATGTATATGAAAATGAAACTTACAGTATAATATTTAAATACATGTATGTAGAATATTATGTAGATCTATAACCTGTGCAAATACAAAAGGAATTTTTTAAAAAATTAAATTTAAATGAAATTTATTTTGCTTCAAATTTGTTTTACTGGTTTTCTGTATAAACATATTCTATTTTATTTTAACTGAGACTGAAATAAATCAGACAAGTCGTAAACCAACCTACAACTTTTAAATATTAAACAACGGCGGTTTCTGATTATTTGAAAACGATCGAGGGCTTACGACGACAATTGGTAGAATATTCCATAAACATGTCCAAAATTCAAAAATTATCGTATGAATATTTGTGATTTTTTCAATTATAATAATCAAAGAATATCCTATGATATATTATATCCTATGATAAGGTTTAAAGAAAACGTGCTTGCAAAAATTATGCATAGGCCCTGTTACTCCTGTATGAATAAAATACCAACCCTAATTGGACCACTTGACGATATGTTTCACAAATATTGACTGGATAATGACATGACACTACTAATAACCGTACAGTTGTCAATGTATAATATCAAGTTAAGATGTGTTTTCAGATAACCCTAGACCCCTATTATGATTAGATTCGATAAACCTTTGTATTTCTTTATTCAGTTATTCTATTTAAATATAGGTAAAAAACAGGATACCTGACATATAATTGGTAAAAGTTCACATACTGTCACATATTTCACTTAATATTAAATACTTATACAATTAGTTTTTCACAAATTTTAGTTTTTCGAAAACAAGTTTAACTTTTGAATTGTATTTTCTCATTTGTGTATAATATAAGTAATCATGTAATTAACACGTGATGTTTACTTGTTCAATGATTGAAAAAAAAAACACGAAACATTAACGTCATAGCTTAAATGTTCGTCCTAAAAGTAGAGCTATTTTCGACCTTTGATATCGAGATTAACTGAAAGGTACGTTTTTATATGTTCTGCTATATTAAAATCTTTCTCCGTACTTGTATTTATCAGATTGTGATAATATGTATTTACCATAATATACTACTGTATTGTAATCGTTTTAGAATGTACAGAATGATGTGGTTTTCAGTACTGCTCACTTTCAATATTTCGTATGTTTCGGTTTAAAGCAAACATAAAAGTGTTTCTTTTTGACATTTGTTAATAGAGATCGTACTCATATTCCCGAGATTCGTAAGTATACTCTACAGTTGATGTTGTCATACATTAGGCAATACCATTTGTAAAATGCGCAACACACGTGAATACTCCGTGAACTGGCTTGAAGACACGTTTGAAAAAAATGTTTTTATTAAGAAAAAAAAACAATTCCTTTTTTTAAAGTGACCATGTGTTTGAAAGATGTAGGTTGTCTATGGTAGCTCGTTCGTGTCATGTTGACTTTTCTTTATTTCACCGCGAAATAAAGCCGAGCGAAGTAACGTAATAATGCCAAACAAAATAACAAAAACACAAATCAACGTGAAAACGACACGTGGAAAAAGGAAACAATAAAACCGCGCTAGGTGAAACTGACACGCCAGTTTACAATGTTGGTTGCTTA
Source organism: Cyrtodaria siliqua (assembly GCA_037043455.1). Classification (NCBI taxonomy): domain Eukaryota; kingdom Metazoa; phylum Mollusca; class Bivalvia; order Adapedonta; family Hiatellidae; genus Cyrtodaria; species Cyrtodaria siliqua. The sequence continues at coordinate 139,149 of JAWPHD010004762.1, read as the reverse complement.
GTGTTACTTAAGGTGTTTTTCCGTACTTTTTATTTCGCCTGGAGTTTTCGATCGGCTCATTAAATAAATCGAAGTATGTGCAAATTGACAACATGGTTGTAAATAGGATAAACGTGTATTTATAGTCCTTTCAACAATTAAATATATATGTATGATTAACAACTTATGTTCTTCGGTTTTCTCTACATAAACATGTTTAACAAAAGCAACGCTCCCATAAAATTTAACTTTACAGTCTATACTTATTATTACATTTCCATATGACAACAATGAGGCATAATTTAAACGAAAATCTCGTATTCTCTCTGGTACTATAAAACGTCTCTTATAACAAAACACCGTACAAGACAAACTCAAGAGTATAACATGACGTATTTTGTTTTGAGAAGAGAAGAGTATGAAAGGAAATCTGAAGTACACAGACGCGCTCAACAACTACACCACTCCTCGGATGACACGAGCAGTTCAAACACCAATCGCTTACCGAACCTGTACAATATAAAAAGGAACGGGTCATATTGAAGAAGACAATTCAGTTTTTAAACTGTTTTATTTCAGATATATGTATTTCATGTGAAACAGTTGGAATTCCAGCCAGTATGCTATATTATATGCCATACCCGTTTCTCTTTGAGATATGTAATCGGACTAAACGTGAGGTTTGTGCGAACTTTTTATTGACAGCTCCCCTAGTCATGTAGTTGTACTTTACTGCCCAGTTTTCCCCTTTTGACCAGTGGCGTCTTCATTTAACACAGAAACACCGTTGTGTGATATAAAGCGTGTTTAAATTCTTATTTCACAATCGATTTTTTAAAATAAATGTATTTTTATTCACAAAATGTATATCCTATTTAGATTGCTCTAAAAAGGGGTAACAAGCGCACCAGACAACATTCTCCTTGAAACTATAGTCTCAATGCTTTTACGATATCCCCCCATTGTGCTAGCTTCCATGGTGCTGGTGTTAACATGGTGCCTGTATCCACGGCATCCTTAGTCCTTGTCTCTGTGGTCATTGTGTCGGTCTCCAGTGTGATGGTTTGCCCGGTGTTTGTGTCCATGGTATCTCCATACAGTGCTAGTTGCCAAGATGCTAGTCTCATTAATGCTCGATTCCATTTTACTAGTCTCCATAGTATCTCCACACGGTGCGGCTCTGAGCACCATTGGGATAGTCTCCATAGTATCTCCACACGGTGCGGCTCTGAGCACCATTGTGCTATTCTCCATAGTATCTGCACATGGTGCGGCTGTGAGCACTATTGTGCTAGTCTCCATAGTATCTCGACACGGTGTAGCTATGAGCACCATTGTGCTAGTCGCCATAGTATATCCACACGGTGCGTCTCTGAGCGTCATTGTGCTAGTCTCCATACCAGTCTGCATGGTGCTAGTATCCAAGGTACCAGTCTACACGGTGTTACTTTCCGTGATACCAGTACGTATGTTGCTACTATGGAGACTAGCACCATTGTGCTAATCTCCATAGTATCTCTACACGGTGCGTTTCTGAGCGCCATTGTACTAGTCGCCATAGTAGTATCTCCACACGGTGCTGCTCCTAGCACCATTTTGCTATTCGCCATAGTATCTCCACACGGTGCGACTCTGGGCACCATTGTGCTAATCTCATTGTGCTAAACTCTATGGCACTAGTATCCATTGTATCTTGATGGGGTTCTATCGTCATGGTGATAGTCCCATTGTTGCTAAACTACATGATTCTAGCCTCCACCGTGCCAATACCCATGGTACAGGCTTTAATGATGGAGCCATTTTGCAAGTGACCATGTTGCTTTGCACAATGACTCTAGTTCATACGATGTTAGTCTCCGAGGTACTAGAATACATGGTGCACCTCTCCATGATACTAATAGTCATGAAACTAATCTCTCTGACTCTAGTCTCCAGGAAGTAAGTAGCCATGACTCTAGTTTTTAGGTACTAATCTCCATGGTGCTAGTCACCATGTGCTAGTCTCCTTGGTGTAATGATGATAGTAACCAATTTATTAAATTCCAGCATGATTCTTGCCTCTATCGCGCTAGTCCAAATTGTGCTAGTCACCGTGGTAACAATGTACATGATGCTCTTCACCGAGGTACTAGAATACACGGAGCACGTCTCTCTGGTGCCAGTTTCTATGAAATACCAGTCCATGATTCTAGTTTCTGGTACTAGTCTCCATGGTACAATGGTGCTAGTCACTACGGAACTAAATTCCAAAATGATTTTCGTCTCTACGGTGATACTCTCCGTGACGAGAGTCTCTTTGTAGGAATATTCTACATGGTGCTTGTCGTCGTGGTACTAGAATACATGACTCACGTCTACATGATACTAGTAGTCATGTAACTAGTCTCTCTAGCGCTAGTCTCTTTGAAGTAAGTCTCCACGATTCTAGTTTCCATGATACTAATATCTATGGTGCTTCTCAATGGATTAATGGAACTAAATGCAAGCATGGTAGTAGTCTATATAGTGCTAGTCTCCATGGTGCTACTCCCAATGATATGGAAATGCATGGTACTCGTCTCCGTGGTACCAGCTTACATGGTGCTAGTCTCCGTGGTACCAGTCTACATAGTGCTAGTCTCCGTGGTTACAGTTTACATGATCCTATTTTCCGTGGTACGAAATCTCTGTGGTGCCAGTCTACATGTTGATATTCTCTGTGGTACCAGTCTACATGGTGCTATTGTCCGTGGTAGTAGTCTAGATGGTGCTAGTCTCCGTGGTATCAGTCTACATATTGCTAGTCTCCGTGGTTCCAGTTTACATGGTCCTATTCTCCGTGGTACGAGTCTGCATGGTACTAAATTTCCGTGGTGCCAGTCTACATGGTGATATACTCTGTGGTACCATTCTACATGGTGCTATTGTCCGTGGTACTATTTTACATGGTGCTAGTCTCCGTGGTACAAATCTACATGGTGCTAGTCTCCGTGGTAGCAGTCTACATGGTGCTAGTCTCAGTGGTACCTGTCTACATGGTGCTAGCCTCCGTGGTACCAGTCTACATGGTGCTAGTCTCCGTCAGTCTGCATGGTGCTAGTCTCCGTGGTACCAGTCTACACGGTGCTACTTTCCGTGATACCAGTCTGTATGTTGCTAGTCTCCGTGTTACAAGTCTGCATGATGACAGCTTCCGTGGTACCTGTCTACATGGTGCTATTTTCCGTGGTACATGTCTGAATGGTGCTACTCTCCGTGGTACCAGTCTACATATGGTGCTATTTTCCGTGGTACCAGTGTGCATGGTACTTGTTAACGTGCTACTAATCATTCTACATGGTGCCACTCTACGTGCATGGTGCTATTCTCCGTGGTACCGGTATGTATGGTGCTAGTCTCCTAGGTACCAGTATGCATGGAGCTAGTCTCCGTGGTACCGGTATGCTTGGTAAAAGTGTCCGTGGTACTAGTATGCATGGTGTTATATTCCGTTGTACTATAGCCGTCATAGGACTTTGTCGTTTTATTTGTTTTAAATATTTTATCAGTAGAATGGTCAAACAATTATTTAATGAGGTGGTTCTGAATATGTAATTAATAACCAATAATATATTTTATTTAACAAATTTCTATATTTTAACTGTTTCTGATATAAAAAAAAAAGATCTTAAACTTTGATCAATACAATGCGTCAATATATTACGTCAGTCGTGATTTTACAAGGGTATATAGCATTGAATGATGGGATACGTTTATGGGCATAAATAGTTGATCAGTAAAAGAAACGGCGGATTTATTGGATATATCTGATATTGGAAGGTTTGTTTTTAACGTGTGTTGATATTTTTATTTTTTCTCTATTAAATAACTCATTCGTTCAATTGAAGCAAAATGTCGTTTTAGTAGGATTTAAACCTATACATAAATGTAATGTATCAATTGCATTCTGATAGAAGATAATAATAATAATAATAATAATAATAATAATAATAATAATAATAATAATAATAATAATAAATAATAATAATAATAAATAAAATATAAAAAAATAATAATAATAATTATTATTATTATTATTATTATTATTATTATTATAATTTGAATGATAATAAAAATATGATGATGATGATGATGATGATGATGATGATGATAATAACAATAATTTAACAATAATAATAATAGTTTCAATAGTTTTATTTTATTAATCAGTATCCAGTTATTATACAGTATTATTAAAGGTAGTAGGTTCACTGGAAACGTACTCTGTACTCACACGGATCATAGACTACAGTTATGTACATGGTACTTATAGCTTATACAAAGTTGTGAATGGACAAATTAAATACAAATACTAGATTATTTATATAAATTCAAAACTAATATTCTCACCGATACATTTCCGAGATGGGGAAGGTTGCGTTTAAAAAGTCTGCCTAAAAGCATCACGTCTATAACAATTGGTGACTGAAATTTATTAAGTTGGGTTTTTGTTTACTCAAGAAGAGAGAAACAAACGTTAACAATGAATATAAATTAAAATTTGGATAATTACATGACGTTTAACTTGTTATTTTATTATATTGTAAAAAGGTCAAATGATGAATAACTGACTGTGTATTCTCGTTATTGCGATTAAATCTATTTTCGTCAGTTTTATAAATTCAATTATATATTTTATAATTTTGAACTTTAAGTTTGAATGGAGTGATAATTTGTATACAATCTCAAATTAGTACTATTGGTAACACGTATGTGTAATACAATAAAAACGCCATAAAGTTAGTATAATAAACATGCCATACTGATATATCACACAAAAAGAAACGTACACCAAAGACTTCGTGACGTGGATAGTTTGACTTTTAAGGTAAGATCAGATAAGTTAAGCTTTATTTCGAGTCGGCAACCTATAATGAGATTTTGAACCGGCTATTTAAAGTAGTTTATCCCGCAAACAACAGCCAAATTTTACATTATATGTGCGTTAACAATCAATAAATCAAAACAAATTTCATTCTGAACGAGACAAATATCTTGTCAATAATGTCGTATGTCGTATGTCGAATGTTGTATGTCGCGTGAAACGACACTCACCTTGAACGATGTTTTTGAATGTCGTATGTCGTTTATCGTCGTATGTCGAATGTCGTATGTCGTTTATCGCGTGAAACGACAAACAGAGTTTGAAGGATGATTTTGAATGTCGTATGTCGAATGTCGTATGTCGTATGTCGAATGTTGTATGTCGTGTGAAACGACAAACAGTTTGAATGATGTTTTTGAATGTCGTATGTCGAATGTAGTATGTCGAATGCTGTATGTCGTGTGAAACGACAGTTTGAATGATGTTATTGAATGTCATATATCGAATGTCGTATGTTGAATGTCGTATGTCGAATGTTGTATGTCGCGTTAAACAACATTCACTTTGAAGGATGTTTTGAATGTCGTATGTCGAATGTCGTATGTCGAATGTCTTATGTCGATTGTCGTATGTTGAGCCAACTTCACGCAGCTGTACTAAACATGTTTATAACATGTTAAACATCCACTCATCAATTATGGCAACAGATGCTGTGTTCAATGCGTTTTAGAACATTTAACTGTTGGGCTGCCTTTTTGCATATGTTACTAACATGAGCATCAAGGTTAATTTAAAGTCATTATCAACTCCTGGGTGCGTATTCATCAAGCTACTTAGCAATATTTTTTTTACATTTTTAATACTGCTATGGATTAATAAAACTCACAGCTAAAACATTATCTTAAAATAAATGCTCTGTGGTGTCGCTGAGAGGTTAATAAGGATATTTGAAAATATGTAAAAATCTTAAAGTTTGACTTAAGTAATATTTTCTACTTAAATACATGATTTATAGGCTGCGTCACGGTTAAACACACGATTTATAGCCCAACCGCAATTGACTGAAGTATATTGGGATTGGCTTGGATGCAGTCGGAATCCTAAAATTTTAATAAGAATTTGACTGTCGAAATCAAAAACACGTAAAGAAGGTATAAAAGCCGAAAAGGATATGCAGAATTCACAGAACACAGTCAACAAATTCAAAACAAAACAACAATGAGCAGAATAAACGGAAACAATGTATGGGACACCACGCAGATAAAAGGGTTCACTATATGCATTGAAACGGCTGGCCTTTGCACAACCTGACCCTTCCTAAAAGCACATTGAAGGTGATAAAATATCTTATCGAAGTATGCCAAAAGTTGTTGGAAATCAAACTGTTCAACGAATTGTGAGGGGATGGGTAAAATACTCTTCATTTACTCATATTGTCTTTTGTTATTAAAGGGGCGACCGGTCCGTCTGGAAATATATCTTCAAAAGTACTTCGTTATATCAACAGAAATGTAACTAAATAGAGAATAATTAACAGCATAAATTTGATACTGAATGTATGTCACGAGGGAAAAAAGTGGTAATTTGGTTAAAAAAACGAGTTCGAAAAACGAGTTTTTTTAACCAAATTACCACTTTTTATTCCTCGAGTGACATTCATTCAGTATCGAATTTATGCTGTTAATTATACTGTTTATTATATAACTTTACGTAAAAGAAGAAATTAAAAAATATTTTAACTTTAAACCAGTGTTTTTTTTAACACATATGTGAAGAAAGTAGTTCCGGCAAATTTATATCATCACTAGTGATGATATAAAAAAAAAATAACTTTTTTTGTGCGATACTAAAATTACGTCATTCATAGTTCAATGTAAATGTATGACAGTTATGTAATAAAGAGGGTTAACTAAGCTGCACACTTGCTTCTGAGAATAATAAACACTACTCCAAAACGTAGAATCTTACTTAAAAGGAAATTTGCTTTAATAACGTGATAATGTGATATTAATTAATCTAACATGGTTTATGAAAATACTCAATGCTGATTGGCTATTGAGGAGTTTTTAAAAAAAGCTATAGACGTTTACTCTGACGTCACGCCCTTCAACCGTTAGAACGTCACTTTAAAAGATTTTCAACTTTGGAAAACATTCAAAACAACGATTACATTATTTTAAAGGCAACGTTACGTTCAAAAAACAAATTGAACTTACAACAAATTGAACTTGTTCGAAACTCGATAAAGCTGTATATTTGCCTCGTTTGGTTCTGGGATATGGACATATGTAAGTTGTGAAAATGTTTTTGTATTATGTTCAATCTCTCGAAAATGTGTGTATAAAATACATTAAAATCCGTGTCAGATACATTTTTTTTAAATATTTCAACGGGTTTATATTGTGCGAGATCAAAACCGGATAGTTGGGACTTAAAACATATCGAAACCGCGAGTCTTCGGCCCTTGGTATCGATAGTCTTCAAGTCCCGCCCACCAGGTTTTGAACTGGGACAATATAAACCCGCTGGAAATATTTTATTTTTTATTCTAATACACCCGCACTATAAAGCCTAGTTTAAAATATCTCGTTATATTGAATGATATATCACTGTAATTTTTGCAACGTTAGGAGAATAAGCATTGCGCATTGCGCATTCCGCATTGTAACGTATGCAACGTTAGGAGAGCAAGCAAAGCAATGCGAAATATTTCAGATGTGTGCGTTATTTTCACATTTTAGGGGTATTAGAATAGAAATAGAACATCGTTTACGGTGAATTATCTATAATATATCACGGTTTGTCGTTCAATTGTAAACAATAACTTCACTCGCCCTTCGGGCTCGTGAAATTATTGTTTACAATTGAACTCCAAACCGTGATATATTAAACGATAATTCACAGTAAACGATGTTCTATTTCTTAATTCTAATACACCCGCACTATATAGCCTAGTTTAAAATATCTCGTTATATTGAACGATATATCACTGTAATGTTTGCAACGTTAGGAGAATAAGCATTGCGCATTGCGCATTCCGCATTGTAACGTATGCAACGTTAGGAGAGCAAGCAAAGCAATGCGAAAGATTTCAGATGTGTGCGCTATTTTCATATTTTAAGGGTATTAGAATAGAAATAGAACATCGTTTACGGTGAATTATCTATAATATATCACGGTTTGTCGTTCAATTGTAAACAATAATTTCACTCGCCCTTCGGGCTCGTGAAATTATTGTTTACAATTGAACTCCAACCGTGATATATTAAACGATAATTCACAGTAAACGATGTTCTATTTCTTAATTGTAATACACCCGCACTATATAGCCTAGTTTAAAATATCTCGTTATATTAAACGATATATCACTGTAATTTTTGCAACGTTAGGAGAATAAACATTGCGCATTGCGCATTGCGCATTGTAACGTATGCAACGTTAGGAGAGCAAGCAAAGCAATGCGAAAGATTTCAGATGTGTGCGTTATTTTCACATTTTAGGGGTATTAGAATAGAAATAGAACATCGTTTACGGTGAATTATCTATAATATATCACGGTTTGTCGTTCAATTTGTAAACAATAATTTCACGAGCCCTCCCTTCGGGCTCGTGAAATTATTTTTTACAATTGAACTCCAAACCGTGATATATTAAATGATTAATCACCAGTAAACGATAATTTATTTCTTAAATAACGAGAAGTGGTCCGTGGTTCCAGCGGTTAACGACGTGGCGTTGTTAACCTTTTCCCGCTTTTCACCGCTGCGTGTTCGAAATCCCACTGGGGGCTGAACTTTTAAGTGAGAAAATATCGATTCTTACAGATGGCGCGGAGGTATACAGTACTGGTTCTACCCAGAAATACGTGGTCCATCACAAAAAATTAACCATCATATATAGCTTCAAAATATGATGAAAAATGACGGTTCAACACAAACAAACATGTTTTGCAGCTAGAGTGAATGAATGAATGAATGAATGGGGTTTTACGGCACGTCGACACATAAATAGGACATATTTTGCGCAAAAACTGATGAAAAATGAAGAAATGAAGTAGTAATTAAAAATTAATATAACTATATAAAGATAAAACTATTTACAAATAAGATTTGCAGCTAGAAGTACACGAATAGCAGCATAGTAAAATGTTTATAAGTAGACGGACTAAATCGTCATATCTCATCCGGAAACCTGAAGAAGGTATTGACTTTGCTGACGGTATTAAAGATGAATGGCCACCCTTTTTGTAATATTATCAATTAACAAATTTAACTCTTCTTAAACAGCATATGCTACTAAGTATGTAAAAACAAGTATTATTTGCATGAATTATTACTTATACCACTGCACGGGGAAATCAGGTAAATCTAAAGTGTATAGATGTGATGGACCGAACAGAGCTCCCTTCGGATAGAGCTCTATCTGCACGGATATAGCTACCTGGAAATCCAAAAAGACAGGTAGCTTTATTCGAATGATAGGCAGCCGCATGGTCAAATCGTATTGAGCTCTTCTGCTAAAACACACCAGGGCATTATGGTGAAGTAATATCGTTAAGTATTGTCGCTAGCGGGCATTAAGAATTACCACTGTCCGTGCGTGGGTGCGCTCAGTAATATCCTCGTTTTATAAATTTCTATTTTGCCCATATTCGGGTGTGCACCTTGTATTCTGTTTGGCAGTATATTCACACATATACATCTTGTATATTCTAAATAACCACCATCATAACAAAAACATCAAAAGCTTTATCATCATCAACATCCCTTCATTGTTATGCCCCGGTCACATGAAGCTCCCGGGCAGTTTACGGGCCCCGTAAGGGCCAAAACCCTGAGCGCCGTATAGCACGTGGCTGAAAGTTGAGCATGCACAAATTTCAGACACGGGCTTTCTACAATTTTGGGCCCGTGGACAGTCTTGCGGGGTTTTGTTGGGTCCTATCGGCCCCGTACGGGCTCTCACATGTCTTTTACGGCCTTTAAAAGATTGGGGCTTCGAAACCCGTACGAGTCCCGCACGGGCAGTCACGACTGGTTACGACCGGTTTGCGTACGTGTGTTCTCAAGCCCGTACGGCATCCGCACGGGCCCGTACGGTGCCCGCACATGCACCTTACGGAACCCGTAGGGTACACGTACGGGTTCTTGCGATCCCGTGGCCAAACAGAAGACGCAGAGAACCCGTAGAACGCCCGTAGACCGCCCGTTTGCATGTGACCACAACATCGCAGGATGGTGATTTCGTACGAACTTCCCACGGGCCACAGGTCCGTACGGCTCCCCAAGTCCTACGGGCCCGGGACGACCCGTAGGTCTCATCTGGCCGAGGCATTACACGCAAGGAGACCACTGATAAGTTGTCCCCCAATTGTGTGCACCGGAATTTGATATTGTCTATAAACGAATGAATGAATGAATGAATGAATGAATGAATGAATGAATGAATGAATGAATGAATGAATGAATGAATGAATGAATGAATGAATGAATGAATGAATGAATGAATGAATGAATGAATGAATGAATGAATGAATAAATGGGGTTTTACGGCACGTCGACACATACATAGGACATATTTTGCGCAAAAACTGATGAAAAATATGCTTGTTTTTACATACTTAGTAGCATATGCTGTTTAAGAAAGATTTAACTTTATAGCGAATTAAAATGCGTAAGGCCAAGAAAAAAATATTCATTTCGGGGAAGCCTAGTTAAAATATTTGCTGATTCCATTTTACGCACTAGGACGCAACTCGTAGAAGGTTCGCGAAGTTGACCCTGACATAGAAGTTCATTTAATTTCATGCTGGGTTTGAATATACAGCGAAATTCAATGTAAACCAATGGCGAATTTCGAGCTGAGTTTGATTATCGAGCATTTTTATATACGTACGTTAAATTTCGATCTCAAACGTATCTCGATATTCAAACTCGGCTCGAAATACGCCTATGTTATATGTCGAGTTTCGATCTATGAGCTAACTCGATATTCAAACACAGTTCAAAATTTAATGTCGATCTTCAATGTTGGAGCCAAAGGGTTCCAAGGCTAATAGCCTATTTATTTGTGGAGTAATTTATACTCAGCTATTATCCTCATAACCATCACCATCATAACAGTTTAATCAAAATCATTATTGTCGTCTTCATCATTATCATCATCATCATCATCATCACCATGATCAAACAAATCTCATTTAGGGAATGTTATCTATAACCATCAAATCGCGAGACATGTTAATATTGGGAGCTTTATCCGGAACTAGTGTCCCTACCCAAAAATTCAAAGGCACCTACCATTCGAATAAAGCTCCCGAGTAGCTTTATTCGGAACATGCGTTCGAATAGAGCTCCCAGGGAGCTTTATTCGAACGAATGCTCCGGATAAAGATCCCCAGGTAGCTCTATCCGAAAGGAGCTCTATACGGACTAACATAGCTGCACAACTATTGCAAGATAATTGATAAATACATTTACCTGTGGATTAATTTTAAAGTTTTCTACGTCATCAAATAAAATCTTATTAGCTTTTCACAGATATTGTAATGTGTGAATAGTAAGTATATAGTGTTGTGTATTGATTTCGATTTAAATAAACATAAACATGTTCATGAAAAAAAAAAAGACCGGAGAACTTTAAGCATATCCAGTGCTCTGTTGGCTAACTGTATTATCATTGTTGCAGTAACATTATAATATAAATTGTAAACAGTGCTCTGTTGGCTGACTGTATTATCATTGTTGCAGTAACATTTTAATATAAATGTAAACATTCCATTCCTGTGTATGTGTCTGTACTATTTTAAAGGGACATACGGCAATGATGTTGTGTTATTTTCTTAACTCGCGCCTTCTGTTCGTTTTAATGGTTGTCCTTTGGCGTTATACTTTGTGTTTTGCTGCAGGTCTGTTTAATGGCGGCCTGTTGGATACTTTGTACGTTTTTTTTCCACAATGATTCGATTTTGAAAACATATATGAATTTAAGATGTATTGCTATTGATGTATGTACATCACTTGTAAAGACTGAGTTTCGCGTATCTGCACCCGATTGTGGTTTTAATAATTATGTTTAAGCGGATAGATCGGAAGTTAGTTTGTGGCACTTTCTCGCTATATTTAGGTTTAACTTTTCTAAAATGACATTATATTTCAAATTCGATATCGCACTTAAGGACACCGTATTTAAGGATCCCGATACGTTTGTTTAGTTTAATTGTATATTTTATTTGTTTAAATTGATTTAATCCAAACCTTATATTTTGACCGCATAGACGTTTTATCATTTTTCTTATCATTGAGGCACTCCTTGTGTCCTTCTATAGGTTCAAGTTCAGTATTATCTTGTTTGTAATCGACTGAATATTGAAAGTGAAGTTTAATTCTTGCCGACGTTTAAAACCTCCTATTCGTCTTGTATAGGTTTCGCCTCACTTTTTATTTTGAAATAAACTATCTATGTGAAAATGTAATCAACTGAAAACGTATTGCATGTGCTATAATTAGTGATTATGGCATCCGACTTAAGTACTGAAAGGTTTCTTAATATTGATATGAGTGTACAATTAAACATATAATTAGCCGTATCATCAAAGCAAATAGTGTACTTCTTAACTGTGTAGGTAGTGCTAGCTTTGTTCGAAAATAAGATTAGACGAAATTGTCAAAGTTTTTTTATCGTTCTTTTATTTATCATGACCCGTTCACTATGACTTTAAAGCTACATAATCTATACTTTAAATGGTACTGATTTATGTATATGAACGAGACACACGTAAAGTAGTTTCAGTTCGACGAACGTTGTGTGTTCTAGTCCAAGGAAAGACAAACTGTTTTTCCCCTGGAAATTTAGATTTACATGTGTACATGTGAGATGTGCACAACTCGATTTTTTATTAAGAAAAGGATATCCTGCGTTAAAGGGAGACATAGCAATCTTGGTTTAAAAACTAGCGGCGTCCGGTTAGTTTTTCTACATAAATTGCATTTGTTCAATCATTAATGTTAATTATAAGAATGGTATTAAGTTATTTGTTTTTGCATATAATTACTTTCTGATATTATTGCACCAGTACTATATTAAAACTTATAGTTTACTACGACGAAATAGAGAATATTTAAAATTTGATTTATTTAAATTTAACCAGGGTAAAAGTAAAAATGTGCATTTCAAATACTTCATGATTGCCGTGTGTCCTTTTACATACCCCGTCATGAGCTAGTGACATGCAATTTTAAATATGGGCACGCCTTCAAAAAGTCATGTGATCTAAGTTCATGTTCTTTTTAGATTTCAAGACGTGTGTTTCTTATCACATTCGGTGATCCCAAACGGGACCAATGCTAACAATATAGAGCAATTAAGGACTTTTAAACGACACGAATTATGAAATTTTACATGTATAAACCGTGGACTTCCGATGTGTGTTTTCCTTTTAGGTATAGCACACCCATTGCATCACAGGAAGTGTTCGCCAGTAGGCAGAGAATGCTGCCCAATAATTAAAACTTGGCTTTTAAGCACAAAGCTAGTACCAGACTTGCATTTAAGAGTGTTTAGGATGCCTATATATTCCGGTAGTGTTACCAAATTAAGGTATGATGCCACAAATAGTGAAAATTGCCTTGAAAATTGGATTTTGGCATGAATATCAGCACATTTTGCATTCAAAGAGCAGTTTTTGTATCCAAACCTCTTGATTTCTTCATGTTCATTGATTTTATAAAGCATTTAATGCATTAAATAAAGTATATGTATGCCCAATGTCATTTTATAAAACAGTTAAGGTAGGTTAAAACTGAAAAAAATGTACACTGATTTTTGTCGCTGCCAACCGCTCTGTTCTTTTTGAAACGCATATCTTGATCGATACTCAGTCGATTCGCGAAAACTTTTATTTTGTAAATGCATTATAGTGTAGGCTTTGTCAGAATAGCTGCTTTGAAAATTCACTCAGAGTTAAGTCTTCTTATAAGTGTAGCACATACATTGCATCACAGGAAGTGTTCGCCTGGGGTAGGAAGTGTTCGCCTGGGGTAGCATAATGGCGGTGAGTAAATAATTCTAATTTCTTTTTGTTAAAAAAGGCATTTTCACTAATTAAACTGCCGTTTTGGGTTTATATCTCATTGTTGATCTATTTGTTACATTTTTCATGCATTGTCCTGTTAAAATTGGGAGTTTTGAATTTGTTTTGCTTATATGGAAATGTGTGTATGAATACAATATTTTTGCATTTCAGTGTTTATGTTTTTAAAGGGAGCTTTCATTCACGAGACAAGTTCTTTCTTAGAGATACATGACCCCCACTAGGCCTGGACAAAATGATGTCCATATGTAGTGACTATGCAACTAAATGGAGATTTAAATATAATACAAGTAAATGTTCCGTGAAAGTTTTTAATGAGACAAAGTTTGAATTCGAAAACAAAGATAGAACATGGAAAATTGGTAATGAACCTGTCGTCGAAACCATAAATTATACACATCTAGGCGTTATTTGTAATAAATACATGGATATACAGGGCAGTATCAAAGAATCCTGCCGTAAATTAAAAGGTGCATTTTTAGGTTTGATAAATTCTGGTCTCCATGAAGATGGTCGTCTCCCTATAACATCAATGAAAATATACAAGTCCGATGTAATTCCAAAGGCCCTGTATGGTTTTCGAACTGTGGTATGACATGACAAAAAGTGATATGTTAATGTTGGAACGATCGCTTCGATTCTGCATCAGATATATGTAATCAATTCCTACTCAGACGAGAACTGATATATGTCTTAGTTTGATAGGTGCTAAATTAATTTAAAGCGAAGTTGACACTCGTAAGCTTCTATTTTTAGGACAATTATGCCGTTCAATATGTCCACATGTAGTAAGAGAGGTCTTTATTTATAGACAGTTACATTTTATAGAAAATCCTTCGCATCAGAGGGGATACATACCAGAAATCTATCGTATTTTAAGGAAGTATTCACTTCTCAATGTTTTAAATGAATTCAGAATTTTTGGTGTGTTTCCTTCGAAATTTACTTGGAAGCGCATGATAAAAAACAGTGTTTGTACAATGGCAGAAACTGAATGGTCATTTAGAGTAAATAATGATTGCACTTTAAGAGACTTTTTGTGCATAAAACCAATGCTTAGTCATGCTTGTGAGTTATGGGAATTTTCTAAAGCGCAACCAAAATACACGACTAAATGCAAAAGTGCAATATGTCTATTATGTAAATTATTTAGTGACACTTATACCAAAAGTTGCCCCCGGTGTGAAAAACAAGTTTCATCTATTTCAGAACACTATATATTTAATTGTGTTCGTACTGACCATATTTCAGTTAAATGGTGGCAGTCAATTTTTACCATTGTTGGTTCAAATGTATTTAACATATTCATAAACTTAAGTCCGCGGGAACAAAAAATTGTCATGCTAAATGGTATGAGACCATTTAGTGATAAATGCAATCTGACTTGTTTAAAAGTTGTTATTAATGCTCTCCATTTAATATGGAGTGTTGGACGAGCGGTAACTTGAAAATAACGTATTAATAGCCATGTGTGAAATTAAAATGTAATGTCATTCACTCTTCCTTATATTTCGTTTCCATAAGGGAGAGTGGTGTTATGATGTTCATTTTCAAGAATGTATTTGATAAACTGGTTAAAGTAAGATGAAGTAAACTATTTGTGATTCCATACTTGATCTTTTATTTCGTTTACAGACTGGGTAAAGACTCGATGCCTAGTTTATCTTTAAACATAACAATTTGTTAACACTTTGTAATATGACTAAATACGTCTGCTGTACATATTGAATATGAAAAGTATTTTAGAATAATCTGCACATTAATTATAAATGTAAGCAAATATGTTCCATGAACATCCGAGTACAGTCATGGAATCAGTCTAATAAGATTAAAAGATTCCAACATGAATGTATATATATTAACTAATTCTTATACTTTACTCTATGTCAAAATTCTCTCATTGTCTATTGTAGTAGTACTTCTGTGTTACTGCGTATATTTGTCCCTAAATTACTGATGGTCATGTATATATTATTATTGAATTGTTGAATGCCAATATGTAAAATTATATTGTATGCTCTCCAACTGGGAGGAAAATAAAGAATCAAATCAAATTTATTTGTTATTTCGATTTTTTTCCGGTCCTATGTTAAATGAGACACGGTTTAAGTTTCTGGCACCAAAGACAATTATTTTAGTTTTGCTGTAGTTTACTTTTAATTTCCACGATAGACAATACTCGTGGAATTTATTTAGACTTAATTGGAAACTTTCGGGGTTCTCACCTGGGATAATGGTATCGTCAGCATATAGTAGTATTATAATCTTTATAAAGACATTTATTTTGGGTTCGACTCTAATTCCATCTAGGCCTGTGTTAAGCAAATACTCCTGTAAGTCATTTAAAAAGATAGCAAACATTATCGGTGATAAATATTCACCTCGACGGACTCCGCATTGACTCACAAAGATATTCGAAGTATCGTTATTTATGGACACACATGATTTAATGTTTTGATACATGTTATATATTATACGGAAGAATTTGCCTTTAATTTCATTACTTAGGAGTTTGCGCCATAGGCCTATTCTCCATATGGAGTCAAATGCCTGTGTGAAATCTATAAAGCAGCAGAACAACTTTTTGTTTTGTAACGTAACATCTCCATCAATTTGTGTAATACAAATATATGATCAGTTGTGGAATATTTGGCTCTAAACCCTGTTTGATTTTCACTGATATGTCGATAACCTGATATGTCGATAACCTGATATGTCGATAACTTTGATAAGAGCTGTTAATATTTTATATGGATAATTATACAATTTATGTTTACTTCAAACTTCACCTTCCTCTAATTATAGTGTAATTTACCTAACCTTGCGTGTTCAATATGTAATGACTTGAAACGACTGAGTTTCGCGTATCTGCACCCTCTTACAAGTGAGTTTAATAATAATGTTTAATGCGGATAGATAAATAGATTTCGATAAGAGTGCAATTAAATATTCATTGTAATTGTCTGATTAAATATTGAACTTGTGCCTCGAGCTACCTGAATTTTTTGCCGTGTGTTTGAACATAAAATCAGAAGAAGTTAATTCATTGTCGTTCACTCTTCTTCGGCTGGCGTATTAAATTAAATGACACGTACTGTATATCGTAAAGTGTATATTGAAATGGTTGAGCAAACACTTAAAAAGATTTATGGTTTTCGTTAAGAGATATAAACAAATATACTAAAATTGCTTACGTAAAGCTATGATCTATATGCGGTTGTAATGTAATTGTTATTCCACATTTGTAATAAATATCAAATCAGTTATACAGATTATTCTGTCCCCCCCCCCGCCCCCCCCCCAACCCCCGCCCCACCCCAACCCCCGCTCCCCCGCCACACACTCCTCAAAACCCTATCCCTCCCCCAATCCACATTTCCACCAGCGATAATACGTTGTTTTCTAGACGAAAACTATTGTGCATATAGTATATAAGTCAAATTAAAGCAGGGTCCCAATGATCAGTACATGAAAAAGGACATGAAAAATGCTTATTGATAAATATAGACAATTCCCAAGTTTTGCGTCTGTGTGATCAAGATCGATTCAGGACGTTTCGGCACCAAACCATTTCGACACCTAGACGAATCGGCTCCTAGACGTTTCAGCATCATCAAACCATTTCGGCATCTATTTTAATTTTTACCCTAGACGTTTCGGCACCCATTTACATTTGAGTATTATAATGAAGTAAAGAAGTAAAGAAATTAAATGTTTTCTATAAGATCACTTGTAATTCCTTTAAAATGCAAAGTTGATGGCCTTAACGGCAACTCCGAGCGGTTTTGAGCCTGAATACAACTAAAACATGAACATAAATAGGGCCCATATGATAATCACTTATAAAATTTAAGTAAATATGACTGTTATATTATATTGTAGCATGGTCACTGAAATTCCCTTCGTAATAGCTCAGGTGTCAATCGTTTAATTGAAAATACTTGAATATGTTCCCTTTAACATATATATTAATGTTTACCTAAGACCAAATAAAAACGTATCTGTATTCATACTCCAGTTTCTTTTAATTCTTCACTTTACCTTCCTGTCATCTCCATATCGACGACTACATGTATGTGACTTGAACAAAGCCTCCACAAACTAACCTAATATTAAAAATCGTCATGCGTTATACTTTTCTTGTTTTAATTCATTTAAAGCATTACATATTTTATTATCTAACTGTAAACAAAATAAACTAAAGCGTAAAATTGTATGCCAACTGTGTGATGCCTTTGTTGGTTAAATTTTGAAGTTTTCCTCGAAAATTTTAGGATATATTCAATCGAAAGAAAATGAGAGACTAGATTAATTTTAAAGTTTTGTAAAATGCTGCTAGCAGTTAGAAATAGTACATGTTCTGCGGTGTTTATTTGGAATTGGGTAGATATCCTTTGTATATTTCTCGCTATATGCGAATTGTTAATGTTGAATACTGTAAACAATATTTTAAGTAGTGTATATAAGAAAAAAACATTAGAACAGGTGTGTAAAGAAATGGGTTTCCAATGTAAAACGTATTTAGTGTGAAAACGGTTTTCCTAATATATGGAATAATCCAAGTACTGTAAATTTGGAATATTTTATGTGTATATTAAAAATATTCAGTATATTCTGCTTAACTGATTGTTTTATTCAGAGTTGGGTTGAGAAAAGGAATCAAGTGGTGTATTTGAATTGTATAACATGTATAAAACTTTTTAAATTTAACTTATATTATGAAATGTATTTAGATATTTTGCCAAGTTCTCTAAGTATTTTTAAAACAGGATTTAGAATTTCAGCACACTTTTTTAGAATTTAAAACTGGAAGATATCATTACGTGGTCCGAGTATTAACTTTCATACCCCCATCCATCCCCTCCTCCAAGAAGCGAAAACGGGGTTGGCTGGGGTCTGAAATAAAACCTTAATTTCAGCTTTAAAGTTTAGCATATTGTAAAATTAAAACATTTAATAGGTAAGTTTTAACAGGTTATCGCATTTTTTCAGTATTTTTTTTTTGAAACGTGTTTTATTGTCGAAATATCCGTTATAAAATCCTGCTAGTATAAGTTTACCCATCGCCTAATGGAATAAAGGCGTGTCCATAAATAGAATTCCAAGAAAAGAACGCTATTGCCAATGTTGCAATACTTTAGATTTAGAAGATGAGTATCACTTTATAATTATTTGCCCATGTTACATTTTTTTAGAAAGAGTCGTATTATATAGAGTTTAATTAACATTGTTGAAGTGATACGGGAAATAATTCTCGAGTGAGAAAGATTCTTGCGATATAGAAACGAGTGCGTTTTCGCACGAGTTTCTATATCGCAAGAATATTTCTCACGAGTGAATTATTTTCCGTATCACGACAAAAATGTTAATTAAACTATATCATATATATTCTGTGATGAATTTCTTTCCAATCGTCTTTTGACACAAGTATTCCTTCTTCTGTCACTCCTTTGGCGACAGCGCGGAGTAATATCAATACGTCAATTCGTGACGTAATATCGTGACGTCTATCGTTTAGTTCATATCATTTAGCTACTGAGCTATCTTGCACACTAGGCGAGATAGCACAGTAGAGGAAGGGATATGTTATAGATTTTCTCAAACTGGGACATTTCTATAATTCATCACGGAATATATAATATACAACATTATTATGTCAGACCTAGCACGTTTTATGTTTTAGATTTAATGCAGTCAGGAAATGAAAGAGCTTTACAGACGTTAGCACTTATTAATTAACAGGGCGCTAATATTAAGAACTACTATTCTCACTGCCGTTTCATAGTCATAACCAGAATTTTGTAATGTTGTTCATTCTCGACTAGAATTGTAATAAATATGCTCAATACTTAACATAGAATAGTTTATTTTCAACTAGAAATATAGTAAATATTTATATACTTTATATAAGAATGATAACAAATAGTGCAACGCACTGTTTAGCTAGTCACGTGAAGATGTACGTTGTACATGTCAAAATAAAATGTATGTTCCGCTCTGTTCTTGTTCATATGGCAACAAGTTAAGAACGTATAAGCTGTTTAAATCAGAGTATTTTGTAGAAACGTATTGTCAGCTTATATTACCTTTATGTCATCGATCATCTTTTTTCGAAATTTAGATAGAGACGGGGACGCTATGAGAACTTACGAGAAAGCGACCGTGTGTGCCCACTTTGTAAGGCAGATGTAGAAGACGAAATGCATGTGATCCTAAAGTGCAATATGTATAATGACCACAGAGATACATTATTTAAAAAAGCTCCCACAGTCTCTGTTGATTTTTATAGTTTTAGTGATTAAGACAAGATGAAGTTTTTATTTTCCAATCAGGAAATGATAAGAGTATGTGCCAAAACCTGTTTTAATATTTTACAATCAAGAAATTCTTTTTTATATAAATAATACTGCTTAAACTGAATGTATATTTAATTTGAATGTGACATGTATTTTCTGAACAGTTACTGCTAATCAGTTCATGTCTGGTCTAACCTGATGTGATAAATGCTTTTTTAGCTTTATTTATCTTGCGTTTATAAGGTAGACTAAATTGTACCCAGGTGTTTATTTACAAAATTCATAGCCTGTACATCAACACACTTTTAATGGCGTTTTAAACTAATATGTGTACCATGGTTATGATTCACATGCGGGCGATTAACAATGACTGTTCAGCTTTAGCATATTATATATAGTGTTTGTATAGACTGAAACATTTTATTCTATGATATATATATGTTGTGATAGTAATAAAACCTTCATGTTGGTTCTTTTTGGTTATTGCTTCAGCTATTTGTGAGTCTGATGATACGGCTGGTGCAATAGTCCAGAACCAATCACTTAAGTGCACTTTGTCATATGTGTAGTTGTAAATGAAATTTATTGTCATATATAGTCTCTTATAATTCTTTTAGGATGGCATAGTTAAAATCATATGTAATGTTGTATTGTATATAATACTGTACTATGACGAGACTTTAAAAAAATATAAAAAAAAAATATGTCATCCATGCAATTAGATACTAGTAAATTCCGTACAGTACAAAGTTATCTATGACTTACGGTGGCTTGTTTGTTTGGACATCTCGCTAACTCGCCATGTACGCAACAGAGCGAGAAAGCGAGACGAGAACGCGAGCACGTGCGTCGAGAACGCTGGAATGCGAGACGAGAACGCGAGTACGCGCGTCGAGAATGCGAGGCGAGAACTCATAATCTCGCGTTCTCGCTTTCTCGCTCTTTCACGTACAGGGCGATATCGCGAGATTGTGAACTGTCCTAACAATCCACCGTACTGATCGTACTGATGAGTGATCAGTTACAGTATTCAAGATAAATGACTCTTGCACTTCACTTTTACTATTGGTTATATGTGTGACGTCCCTTTATAAATTATCTTGATTTGATCATGACTGTTTGTTACTAGTTAGAGCGCATATGTTCTATTTATATCTATTAATCTAAAATATAATCAAATTTATCACTTAATTAACAATATAAATAAAAAATTTCCTGTACTGACATAACCATATTATTTTTTTTACATTAAACCACATTTGCGGCACCTTTTTGTAAATAAAAAATTGTCAAGTTCTTCAAAGTACCAGTGCATATACATGCAATTATAAACTACATGTATATACAAATATTCTCCATAATTCAATGTTTCGGCCTTTATCACTCAGTAAATATATTAATTATTTATTAAACTGTGAAAGTATCATTCATGCGTTAGTTAAGATCCCACCCACCCAAAAGAAAAGAAGCTAATTTACAAAATAGTGTTTAAGTAACACAATATCTATTGCGTCAGATTAATACCTGATGGGCGGGATTTGAACAGCATCGATATCAAGGGCCGTAGTCACGATTTACATGTTTTGTCCATTTCTTAACATCAAACGAAGAATGCGTCTACAGTTTTAATACATTTATTAGGTTGTTGGAACGTAGCGTTGCTTTAAAATGTCATAATTGCATTTGGCGTTTGATTAACTGTTTTCTGGCGTGTTAAATTAACGGACGTGACGTCGAGGTATTGATAGGACATGTTATAACCTTAGTTAGTTTTTAGCCAATCAGCATTGGGTATATTAATAATTCCCAGTACACATATTTAAAAACGTTATTCTACCTTTTTGTTTCAGAAAATAAACAATGGCCTGTGCCGACCCGACTGCCGTTAGCGGAGGCACACTTGCGACATCAAGTCCATACGCAGATGGTTCCGTGGCAGTGTTCCAGTGTACATCCGGGTACGTCATGTCTGGTACTCCATATATCACGTGCACCACGGGAGCATGGGTTGGAACATACCCGACGTGCAGCAAGCAGGATACCAATACCCTTACGGTCAACAACACTGATGATGAAAGTTTTAGTTTTGGTATGTTGTTTTTCATCATAACGTTTGAGGCCTGGCGTGGCGCAGTTGGTAGCGGCGGATTTGTAACCGGATGCCCCGGGTTCACTCCTCCGTGGTGCCACTGAGTTTCGTCGGTGTGTTATTTGGCAAGACACTTTCCCTTAGCCTCTTCCGTCGAATCTAGTACGGAACGGTTCCCGGAGTCTTTTGTATCCTTCCCCTCTCTCTGGGGCGGCTCTAAATAACCTATACAGTGTTGATGAGCCGTTAAACAACATTCAATTCATCATAACGTTTAACACTATACCATCGATTGTACACGACCATGTGTGATCCGTAACGTCTCACACCAGTGTGTGTAGATTCATAACCTCTCACACCACTTCCGCTTAAGCCATACTGTATAGGTATGAAACACCAATTATTTCTCTCATTAACACCAATGTTAAAATGTCACATAGTAATGATTTGTTGCAACAAGTATGGATAATGCAGCAGTATTATTTTATTATATAAAAATAGTTTTCTACTGGAAAAAACATCAGAAAATGTGGGCTCACAAGACATGTAAGAAGGTTCTTGTTCGTTTACTAATCAGGTCAAGCATACAGCTGTTTTCAGTGATAGTTGTTCACAAAGTGTATGCATAGACTATGTTCATCAATAATCCAGTAAAACCTATCATACACTTCTTATACAACTACAAAATTGAATAGAAATGTTCCCCTACATGCACATCTCTAACAAAACTACATTGGCGGTGGTAAACCTAGATTGAAACACTCCTATAGCTTTATAAACACATCCCACCATGTTATTGTTTGATTATTTACGTCTCACATCACAATTACTTGATCCATTGCGCCTAACCCCATTACTGCTTGACCCATAACGTCTCACACTTGTTTGATTATTAACGCCTCACACCATTACTTGATCCATTGCACCTAACGCCATTATTGGTTGACCCATAGAGTCTCACATTTGTATGATTATTAACGCCACACACCATTACTTGATCCATTGGACCTAACGTCATTACTGGTTGACCCATAGTGTCTCACATTTGTTTGATTATTAACGAAACACACCATTACTTGATCTAGCACGCCTCTAACAACAACATTGCTTGATGCATAACGTCATACGCCACTATTGCTCAATTTAACACTATGGTTTGTCCCACAACATCCTTTGAAACTGCGAGTATATGAATTTGTATACAAGTGTATAGACCGAATAATATCAATAGTTCAAATGAAGCCCCACTTGAAGCCACCCAACGGTTCCGGAAAACTAAAGGAAAGACAGTTACCTTTAAGGTTTAAAAAGTCTGTTTCAGCTCTATATGTTACGTGGTAGCTTGCTAGACTGTTAAGGATATAGGGTTATGGGTTTACTGATATATGTAGTCCATAGTTATGTTTAGATAATTCAGATGATGCATTACAGATATAAGCCATATAACCTACTGTTGTGAATACGAGAAGAATCCAATCTTGTAAAAGTCCGAATTACATATTCTTTAAATCTAATACTTAATAGTATTCAAAGATATTGTACATGATATGATTATACACTGATACTCTTAATCGTTCCCCCCGACCAAACACAAGATTTTCTCTCTTTTAAGAATTAGTGCTGATAAAATCAGTTATTTAAATGTTGCAAAAATAATTATTGACAGGTTGCATTGTATACTATCATGTATGAACTGTGTCATGCATGCGACACTGTACTTAAATATCGTATTACTGATTTACTCTTTTGCTTTGCAGTTAATCAAATTACTTCGAATTAACGTGTTTTCTCCTTTAATTAGTAACCCTAACTACGCAATATAACGATTTATGCGGCCTATTTCAGACACCTTCCCCACGTGGTTGGGCTACGTTATAGCGGCGGTCTGTGGAGTCTTAATCTTGCTGGTTATGACGTGCGTTTTAGTATGGTGCCTCCAACTTTTAGGGTAATTCATTTCATGTTTCGTTACACATATATATTATCTTGTATAGTTTGCCGTAAATGTTAAAGGTTTAAGTATGCTAACATATCCATAATACATTCCTAAGCAAATCCAATTATATACCGTTAAAAATGCTATTTATTTGTTCGACATGATGATAGTTTATAAGAATATTCAACGTTTCTTTATGGGGTTTCTCTCCCAAAAGGTATGTTTTAACAAGTATGTGTTTCCTTATTTGTAGATGTTATGAACCTGGGGGATTGTTCGGAGCTTATAAAAGATGTGGATGTTGCGCCAGAAAAAACAGGTAATCAGTTACAATGTAGTGATCTTAAAGCTACTATAGCTGTATATAAGGATAGTGGGCGTGTACGGGAGCGGTTTAACGCTTGGTTTACTACCAACTTTTAGCTCGTGAAACATGGATAGAAATTCCTATATAAGGCAGTTTTATAGCGAACCGATTTCATTTACCTGCGATCGACAAAGCAACATCAAAAATACACATCTATTCACTGAAAAATGGTATAGCCTATGCGAGTTTCGAACCCACGACTTTCGGATTGACAGTCACTCCGTTTTGCCATTGATACAATACTAATACAGTCAGTTGATGACGTTATTTTTATCGATATACTGTTAGCATTGTAGACGTTATCCTTTGTTCACTTCAATGATTTTTCTAAGTGCATACGTTCGGAGATAAAAAGCCCCAGAAAATATAGATTACAAATTCCAACATTAGATAATATAGTTTATTACGATGAAAAAAATACTTTGTGTTTTTGTTGAAATAACATCGAGAAATAACCCGAAATCCATTATTAAACGAATAGACAGTTAAAATGAAAAGTATTTTAGTTGTCTTCTTGGCCTAATAACTATGTATACGGATTGTCAATCAAGAGTCCCGTGTTGATCGAACTATTGAACAGTGATGTTTTTTTAGATCGATGTTTCTAAGACGACCGACGGATTAAAATGATACCCAGGATGATGATTATAAGAATCGTTCATGTTTATCCGGTGAAGATAGGAAATTACAACCCGAGGTGTAAGTGTTTTTATCGGAACCGAGGCTCTGCCGAGATTCCGATTAAAACATTTATACCGAGGGTTGGAATTCCCTATCTGAAACGAATACCCATGATAGATTCTTGTTCTTGCGTATCAGAGACATGTTATGCGTTGACGCCGCCAGCTGCTAACGTTTTGCATGTTTTCCTGTGGTAGTGATACCGATCCTTATTGAGTATCGATACGTCCGCCACACCTATAATCTATAAAACCTCCCAATTAAGTATTGATACGCCTCTATTGAATATTGAATTGATAGCTCCTCCCCATTTGAGTACTGATTCCCCTGCCCATTTAGTATTGACAGCCCTTTCACATTGAGTATTTATTATATCTCTCCATTGAGTATTGAAGGGATATCAATACTCGATGGCGAGATTTTATAGGTACTCAATGTGGAGAGGGTATCAATATTTAATGGTGACGGTATCAATACTCAATGTGGTGTGGGTATCAATACTCAATGGGGAGGTGTATCAAAACGCAATAGCTTGGGGTATTAATACTCCATATGGACGGGTACCAATACTCAATGGATAGGGTTTATCAACACTCAATGAGGAGGGAGTATCGATACTCATCAATAATAAATGTGGAATAGCGAAGGCGCATCAATACCCAATGTGGAGGGTGTATCAAAACTCAGTCGGGAGGGGTATCAATACTCAGAGAGGAGGGGATATCGATATTCAATCGGGAGGGGTATAAACTCAATCGGGAGGGGTATCAATACTTATTCCAGACGGGGTATCAATACTGAGTGAGGAGGGGGTATTAAAGGGACACAAGGCAATCTTGAGTTTAATTCAAACATTAAAATAAGCACCTCAATGTTGTAGATTTGACTGCATACCATTAAATAAAAATTTGAGATTTCAGTTTTCTTTCATATTCTACCAAATTGTTTGCTTTGAACTATTAGAATAATTAATATTAATGATTGAAAGTATGCAAGTTATATTGAAAACTAACAGGACGCCATGAGTTTTAAACTAATCAAGATTGTCATGTGTCCCATTAATACTCAGTGGGGAGGGGATATCAATACTCAAAAGCTTGGGGTGCCAGTATCAATACGCAATAGGGTGGAGATATCAATATTCAATGTGGAGATTTCTAAGATGTCATTCTATTACATATAATTTTGACCGGGGTCATATTACTACGTATCAAAAAGACCGGGAGGACATTATTTAACGGTGGTCGTTTTTTTTCCTTCCACCTGCTCGAAATCGTCGAAGCCAATCAGGAAACAGATGATTAAAATTTGCCAGTAGGTCAATACCATCGCTCGTGTAGTCCCTGTTGGTCTGTGATGGTGGTTTTGCGCGTGGTGATGGCTCCTCCGATGCACACACTGATTTTGCAGCTTACAGGATTAGTAGGTGTCCCGTAGGACTATTCCAACGTCGGTATCCGTGATTGACCGCCGGTGTGTGGTGTTGCTGTATCCGTTGTCCATCCTGTCACACCGGGAATTTATAGTGACAGGTGACATCTCGCCGAATCCAGCGTCCTTCTTTTAAAAGCAGTATAAAACATTAAACATTAAACATGTCCGACCTCCCCGAGGCTTTGCGTGGAATTGATTCCAGTCACATGGTTCTTGACAGCCGCAACACGTCCTCTCTGTTCGGTAGTCTGAACTGAAATGTTATCCTGGTATAGGATTCTATCCTTATATACGGGTTTACGGCCATGTTTCACAAGCTTGAATTTGGTAGTAAACCAAGCGTAAACATCCTGCCATTTGCTACCCCTAGCCTTATATATAGAGCTATATTACCTTTAAACAAACATACAAACAAACAAACCGATAATTATGTTTACATACAAACTGCCGCATCATTTAAGTAAAAACGTGCATGATTGCCAATGTGTGTTAACGACTCCATTCCCATTGAAACGCAAAATGTTAAATTATGAAATCATATTAAACGAATTTTATTCATTGTTATTTACTTAGATAAAGATTAGAACACCCACTATCTAAATTATTACTTCTGTATCGACGGATACACACACTTATTCGGAACATGCAATATACTCAAAAGGACGATATTGTATCAGTCAAAAGTGTTATATTGTACATACATCAGATATGACGTACACCAGGAGCACCAGCACCAGCGACAGTGCACAACATATCCACGCAGATACCAATATGACGAAAACGGTCGCCGTTTTCACTTTGATGACCAAGGTCACCCGTGCTTCTACGAACACAGAAACCGGAATACTCATAAGGTGGCGACAATATCATCAGCGGCTTCTGAATATCCCGCGTCAGAGGTACAGTACGTTTAACTTTAAATAGTATATGATCACGTAATGAAGTCATTGTAATTTATGTATCGAATAAAGAAGAAGTTTAGTTTTTCTTTACCATCGCCCCATCGCCCCATGATTCTACTTGGACTCTTCTGAACCGTTTAATCGTCTATGGAAAGGCCTTTACATAGGCGATTAAACGGTTCAGTAGAGTCCAAGTAGAATCGTAGCCGATCCATCCCATCCAAAGTAGATTGCAGGAGGACAGGCATCAGGAAGATAAGAGTTGAAGATTCCCATCAGAGATTAAAATTGTAGAAGTGGAGATTTCGGCCAACCGGATGACCGAATAATGTAAAACGAGGTCAATCCAATTGCCATCTCAAAGTAGATTCAGCCAATCCAGTGAAAACGTGTCTAAGTAGGTCAATCCTGTTGATTGCACTGGATTTTGGTACTCGCTTTGCACGTGGTATTGACTCATTGGCCGTATAAATGGTAGCTACCTGCGCATATGGCAGGGCACCGCGTGCACGTCGCAGCGTGGGCACTGATGACACTCAGGATGTTTGTGTAGGGCTCGCCTTGCAGAATTACCATTTCAGTAGACTTGAGTGTCATTTGACCGAGAGTGAAGATGTCTCCTGCGCCCCTTCACAGCACACATCATCTGATGGCCATCTGAAGTTGGACACAATAGAAGACGGAAGAGGGCCATCGGGCGGTGTGTGCGGCGCAGGGGTCATACTGTGATGGGTGTGGCCCTAAAGGGGATCGTCCAGTAGCGTAGGCAGCACCACCTAGACGTCGTTCCAGACCCCCACTTCACCGCCACAGCGACAACCACAGAGCGAAAGCGACATCTACCTACATATCTACAAGAGAAGCGACTACCCAGCAACACAGCAGCACCAGATCAACCTACATACACATCTAGAAAAGACCAGACTATATTGTGCCCATCGCGTCAGGGTGACCTCGACGTGTTAGTTGGCGGACGGTCTATAAACCTTCGAACGACACAAACACACACACACACACACACACACACACACACACACACACACAGGGCTGATATACCGTCGATGGTCCATGGTGAGTCGTTGTAATCCATCGTAGTTAGCCTCTCGTCATGTGCGGGAATTCGCAGCGACAACGGTAGCTCGCTGGTCCAGCGTGGACGTTTCAGTAGGAGATTAAACGTCACTTTTTAGGGCCACTTCAAATACAGGTTAAAACATATCGGCAAATTAATGCCCGGCCTTCATGGTTTGTGTTGATTCCAGACAGCGGCACTCCTTGCGGGGTCACATAGGTCATGACAGCCGCAACACGTCTTGCCTGTTCGGTGGTCTGAACAGGAATGATGCATGAAGTGGATCTTTGTTGCTATTATAACTGTGTTCTATGTCGGGTGGGTGGGTGTTACATGTCACATGACGTCTCTTGGGATTCCGACCATTCCAAGTTTTCATCACTGTTTATGTTTTGTGTCTTTTTCATTAGGTTATTTTTTTCATTTAATTTAGTTTGTGGTACAGTGCGGACCTGCGGTGCAATTGCACTGGAGTGCTGTGGTTTCTACAGCCCCGTTTTTCTTATTTCTATTTTAAATCGATGGTGATGAATATGTTCGTCTAGCATCATATGAACTTTTCGGCTAATGTAGGGTCAATATTTAAAAGGATGGAATCATTGCTCTTTTAATTATTAAAAGGAAACATCAACTGTCATCTCATCTTTACTATCGACATAAAGAAGAAGAAGAAGAAGAAGAAGAAGAAGAAGAAGAAGAAGAAGAAAAGAAGAAGAAGAAGAAGAAGAAGAAAAGAAGAAGAAGAAGAAGAAGAAGAAGAAGAAGAAGAAGAAGAAATTGTATTGACTTAAAATATTACATATGTAGAACGTCTAAAAAGACACCAAGATTGCGAGCAAAAATATGGGCTGTATCTTAATTAGAGTACAAAAACAAAAAAGCAACGAAAGTAAAATAGTAAATAAACAATTAAATCAAACTCACGATATTAACCCATCTTATTTCTTACGGATGGCGGGAGGTATACAGTACTGGTTCTACCCAGGAAAAACGGGATGGTCTGCCTTAACCACAAACAAATCAATCGTATTATATCGCCTTACATGTACTAAAATGACGTAAACACCATTCAAATAAAGAAACGCCTCTTATTTAACACGTATTTGTACCATGTTTCAGAATGAATCCAAAATCACATTTGCATCTGCCGTGAATGAAGTTATTGTGGAGAAGAGACAACAACCAGCAAAGGAGATAAATGCCTGGAAACCCCACATACATAACGTACGAAGCATCAACACAAGCACGAAATAAAATCCAAATGTCACGTCATCGTTTACTCAACACACTATTGTGATACTAATTTAGTTTAAACATATTTATTTTACATTGACTGCGAAACAAGTTATTGCAGCTTAGATTAATCACTCTCGATGGCTTCCTGGGTAGAACCAGTTCTATGCGGATTAATTATCTTGCTCAAGGATAAATAACGTGGCCGCGGCGAGGATCGATCCCACGACCTCTCGATCTGGAGTCCGGCGCTCTACCACTGGACATGTGATACTAATAGACAGTGATCCATCTTTATTTAACACGCGTATTACAATTATGTTTTCTCACCCTTTAAATATGTAACATCATGAATCAAAAGGATGTCAGAAAGTAGCCGTGTAACTCATATCTTTACAACTCAGGAAGCCCATGTTCCACCACATTGTTTCAGCTTTGGAGGTCAACGTATCACTATATTGTTTCAACAATAGAAGCTCATGCTATACCTAAATGCTCCGACTTTGGGAGCCATGCTTCAGCCCTTCATTTCAACACTGGATGTCCTAGCTACATCACAATGTTCTAAAATTAGAAGGTCGTCAAATCTCTCACTAAGCAACTTTCTTCAATCAGCTAAAATACATGTTTTAGGCTACAGTGCGAATAGACCTCACTTCTGTTATGGATGTAAACAAACAATATATGACTTGTAATTACATCGAATATAGTAAACGTTTCCTTGTATTATATTTAATAATGATACATATTTCTTGCAATACAATCTGATCTTCTTCTTCTTGAGAAATGGGAGTCCAAGTGGGATATGGAGTTCGATCACAGTAAATGTCAAGTTCTCCATATAACCAGAAATAAAAACTCCATAAAACACCAATATAAACTTTATGGTCAAACACTAGAAGCGCTATCGGATGCAAAATATCTAGGCGTGGACTTATCTCATGATTTATCCTGGAACACACATATTAATCGCATCACAACAACAGCAAACAGAACTTTAAGCTTCCTAAAAAGAAACATACCCAAAACATAGGAAAACGTACTCGAACTTGCATATACCACTCTCGTTAGACCACAACTCGAATACGGATCCACAGTCTGGTCACCATACACTCTCACTAACATAAATAAAGTAGAAATTATACAACGCCGCGCAGTCAGATGGGTAAACAACAACTATTCACCATATCACAGTGTAAGAGATATGCAGACAAATCTTGGCTGGAGAACACTTAAAGACAGAAGAACTGACTCAAAATTGTTAATGTTTTATAAACTATTCCATCACCAGGTTATAATTCCAATGCCTCCTTATCTCCAACACCCTATCAGAATGACCAGACACATGCACCCGAATTCTCTCAAACAAGTTCAAAGAAATGCAAACTTCTACAAATTTTCTTTTTTTCCTCACACAGTCACATTATGGAATTCGCTTCCTCATAGTATTGTTGTCCTGCCAAACGTAGATCTGTTTAGGCAGTCAGTCAGCCAGTTGAGTCACCATTGAGATCCGGAAGTTGTTGTTTTATTTCTTCTATTAACACTCCATTACTTCACTTGTTCACTTAGATAGTCTTATCTATCTACTTTTAACCTTTCTCACTATTCTCACCGACAAACGCACTTTTTCCTGCTTAAAATACCCGCGAGGGGAGTATAGCAGTATATACAGATAGATAGATAGATAGACATTGAAAAATGTTACTCAGTTATTTTATCCACCGAAAAGAGTTATGCATTACCTTTAATACAACATATCATCAACGCAGATATGTAATATATATAGTCTGGTCTCAGCGAGTGTCGTCCGTTTGTTAACCTTTTGTTTTGTTTTTTAATGCAGAAATGATCAGTACCAAATCTAGTTATGCATATATGTTCCGGTTGAATGATTTTTGGTGGAGTTATGGTCCTTTAAAGGTTTTAATACACAAACGATGTCTGGGCTAGCTATCCTGAACCCCTGGCCGGATTTCATCGAAACTTTGCATGGATGATCAGTATCAAGCCTACTTATGCATGTCATCGCCGTATTTCGGTTGAAAGATTTTTGGCAGAGTTATTAACCTTTAATACAAAGGCTTTAATACACACATTTTGTCCGGACTAGTTCTCCTGAACCCCTGACTGGATTTCAGTGAAACTTTGCAGGTATAATGTGTACTAAGCCTAGTTGTGCATGTCATCGCCGTGTTCCGGGTGAATGTTTCTTTGCGGAGTTATAGCCTTTAAAAGTCTTGATACACAAACTGTATATAGACTATGTTTTTTTTAAACAATGTTTGACAAAGTTATTGCCCCTTATACACGAACATTGTCCGGACTAGTAATCATGAACTCCTGACTGGATTTCAGTGAAACTTGGCAGAAATGATCAGTACCAAGCCTAGTCGTGCATATCGATATCGTGTTTCCCACCACAGACTCCATATAGCCAGTAGAGCGATACAGACCCTCTTGTTACACTTACAATCATTTTTCACAATTACAAATGATCCACTTTCGACGGGCGTATTTTATGTCCAATGGACACTCTGAGCGTCAAGCAAGGGAGACACTAGAACCACTTTTATAAAGTATTTGTGTGACCCGACGGGGATTGAACACACGACCTCACGCATGCGAGGCGGACTAACTTCTCCATTACACCACTACCGCGGTACTTTTATTTTAATACATTAACAAAACGTGAATGTTTTACGTGTTTCGAAATTTTATAGAATATTTGTTTAGAAAAAATATATATTCAACTTAGAATTCAAATGTTGCACGTGACTCTTTAATTGTTAGGCTCTTTTAGATAATTATATAGAATATATTATTGCAAACAATAGCACAGAAAACATTAATAAAAATCCATGTTTAAAAAGGAAAGTAGTAACATCCATTTGAACTAGTTCAGAGGCATCACTCATACGGTATTATTAATGATAATGAATTGAATAACAAAATTATAGGTACGCCTGTTTTGTAATTATGTGCGTTCTTCTTACTTTATGCAATAAAAGCAGGTAGAAATGACAGTTTTCGCATATTATTAAAGTCGAACATGAAATGTAGCTTTAACAGAACACGCATTAAAACAAACAAGAGTTACAATGTTAATAAGCAAGGCACGTGACATCACAAACACCTACGGGTTGACAATAGGGATACTGCCTTGGAACAGCCAAAAAGGCCATTAGGGTGGGTTTAAACCAGGTTCTTCTCACGTTTACCCTATTGTCATCCCAATACAACGGGACAGTATAAATAAAGATATTCCCGCCAGGTTATATTCTCTAACACACAAGACACCATCAATAGGTAATATAAGTAAAACACATAGATGATCATACTTGTAAATGAATTCCGAAAAAGCCCAGAAAGACACAAAGCAAGTACCCAATGACTTGGCAGAAGCCAGAGCAACAAGAGAACAAACCATTAAAGATATAATAAGACAAGACATCCAACGGCAAACGTAATCGTCCTATAAGGATTTAGGTAGACGTCATCATAGGGTCTACAATCTGTCCGGTCATTGCACAATCAAAGAGGAAAGCGAAAATGGGTCAACCACCAAACATGCAGTGCGTTGCAAAATGATAGGATCATAATCTCTTTTGACAAACTGTTAAACAAGTTTAATAAAGACTGTATGAAAGTGATTATGAGCAAGGATCTTACGAAGTTTGTAAATCATATCACCATAGAAGTCAGGCTGTGATAATCCTTGTCTCAGAAGAGTTCTTAAATTACTTTTATATTTTAAAACTATATCAGGGTTACGATAACAAAATGTTGCAAAGGTTTTCGAAGTTTATGGTAACGGTAGCCCTGCTGGAATAGCTTTTCAGTTACACACATATTACGATTATTAAAGTCCTCAACACGACTACACGCTCTAGAAAAAAGAATAAGTTGAGAAATATAGACCCCATGAGAAGTAGCTCGGGAACATCCCCATCTAAATGGAGATAATTAACAATATCGAAATTAAAATCATCTCCGTTGTCATAGATTATACTAATTATTTCGACATTTTCATAAGGGAGATGTAAATCAAGAAAAGAAGCAACAGTATCAGAAATGTTAGCTTTGTTGAGTTAGGATAGATATTATTAACCATAATAGAAAAGAAAGGATTGTCAATGTTCAATATGTCATCCAGATACCGAGAGGTGTCATAAAAGGCTTCAATTTTATCTGCTTGAGTATCGGTTGAAAGACTCAAAATGACATATATTTCATAGCAATACAAGAACTTGAAATATATTTCATAGCAATACAAGAACCAATCTGCGTCAAGAGGGGCAAAGTTCGTACACATAGGGATACCAACAATGTGTCTATAAACAGTAGTTCCATACCTGACGAAAATATTATCTAATAAGAAAATGAGTGCTTCACAAACTTCTTGGCAAGTCCATATAGTGTAATTGTCTAAACTGCCGTTAGTAAAACGCTTCAATATTGTTACAAGCCAAAATGTAGTTTTTTCGCTAGCGAAAGCTTTTTGAATAAGAGCAATAAGCTTGTCTTTGATAAGGTGATGTGATAAGGTTGTATATATATATTGCAAATTTTATCAAGAACGTCTCCTGAATTTTTAACAGGCCAAAATAAATTAATCTCAGAGATTTAATACGCTTTAGCACAATATTGTTTAACGTGATCTTTAACGACAATAAGACAAAAAGTTAAACGTTTGAAAATGTTTTTGGTGGTACATAGTTGGCAGTTTTGTTTTTGGTCTACCCAAGCCTTGAACATAGTGCACCGAGTGATATGTGCGGAAACAAGTCGATTGAACTGGAGTATGTGTATTAGTGCTACCAGAGTTCCAGAGATAAAACATTGACGTAATGTAGGCGTCAAACAATAATTACATTATTAGCTGATTTATCAGCAGGAACTAAAACAAATTTATTACGAAATTCTGAAATTCTTGAATTCCCGATTTTAATTACGAATCGAAAGCCTAGGTCCCGGAGGAAGTAAACAGTTATATGTGTATCTATAATTTTAAGAATGAACCATTTCCAAGTAGAAAAAGAGTTTGTGCCGCATGTTCTTTACGACATCCTTTTATACTAAAATCCTCAATGGGGTGGGCGATCTGAGCACGATATGCACTAAAATCAATAATTGGAGGTAATCTATGCTTAGAACGTAGAAAACAGATGCCGAATATGTTTATCTACAATATCAAAATACCAGTGATGACATGACTTGCAACATTTTGATGTATTACACTCACATTCCTTAGGAGTGTTATTTACTATATCAAGGTCAGAAACTTTTTTGTTGTAGTTGAAAATAATATTTCTAATTGTTTTTTTTATACTTATAACAAATTATAGGACTTTCAAGTCATCCCTATTATCGTAGGTTTAGTTTGTATGTAATCATGTGAAATCAAGAGATGGAGTTGTATAGTTGATGGTTCGAATAGATAAGGTTTGAACCAAATTGTTTAGTTAAAAAATCAACGGATGTTGATAGGAGCTTGTGTTGGAGCTCATTGTAAATGATTGTGTTTTAGAATCATTGTTTTGAACAATTGTAATTTTGGTATAATCATGAGGCAGGTAGCTTGAGGAAAATTTAATATATATTTATATATAATGTTCAACGTTTTATGTGTTACACCACTGTCTTGAAACGTTGTATTAATGTTTCAAACTAGAGAGAAGCTAGACTGTATACACAGCCTAAGACAAAGGACCCGTTTTAAAATACAGGACAGTTCGAACAGGAAAAGTAGCATTCAAGGACGACAGTCAAGCACAAACACACATAGAAACAAAGAACACAATTTTAAAGATGAATAAAAGTTCAAATAAGACATCACAGACACAAAAGGGTTGGCAATAGGGCTATCGCATTGGAATGGTCAGTGGCAAAAAAAGGCCGCTGGGAAAAGTTCATTTAGAACTTCAATTCCTGACAGTAAGAGTGAGGTTTGGTGCACCCTAGAACAGAAACTGATTTAACCCTCACAGCCACGGTTTTTGCCACTGACCGTTCCAAGACGGTAGCCCTAGTGCCAACCCTTTTATGTGTGTGATGTCATATCTTGCTTTTTATTCATCTTTGTTATTGTTGTTTGTTTCTGTGCGTGTTTATGGTTGACTGTGGTCATTGAATTCTACATTTCCTATTCGGCTTTTGTCTCTACTTTTGGTAATAATGATAAACAGAAAAGAGTGTTCTATAGATTAGTATATTTAGTCTCTAGGTTAACGTTGCCACGAGACAGGGCTCTATGTGCCCTGTTGCCACGAGACAGGGCTCTATGTGCCCTGTTTTCATTACGTTCGGTTCATATTATCACGGCATGTTCGATGCTAAATGAAAGAATGCGATTTTTGATGTAAACTAGTTTGTGAATCCTAATATAGAATCAGAAATTAAACGATGCTATTCCTTTTTATTTTACAAAAGAAGTTCTTGTCGGAATCCTAGCCATTGACGAGGTTATTATCAACCAGCATCAAGGTTTGTCAGCT
The DNA here is from genome assembly GCA_037043455.1 of Cyrtodaria siliqua. Lineage (NCBI taxonomy): Eukaryota > Metazoa > Mollusca > Bivalvia > Adapedonta > Hiatellidae > Cyrtodaria > Cyrtodaria siliqua. The sequence goes on along the minus strand of JAWPHD010004762.1, from coordinate 102,729 downwards.
TGCGCATACGACTATTTCATTATATTACTAAAAAGTATGAGAACGGCTTAGCAAATACATTCTTCGAGAGAATGCGTGTGTAGAAAGCTAGAGTATCAGTTTACGAAGACAGTACGAATTAGGTGTATGGCAACTTAAACATATACATGTCTTCTACCATAGTGAGTATTCTCAGAATAGCTGCAGGATTTCAGACTACCAATGACCATACAATATGTACTTTTATTCTATACCTAATTTATACATCCAATCGTAGACGCTCTTTCGAGTCATGTGACCGTACAATATATTTCCGTATCGGGACGCACGCGCGTACAAAATATCCCGTATTTTGTTCGTATTGTACGCTTCACAGGTTCCATGTTAAACCTATGATAAAGACCGAAACGCGTGAAAAGGTCCGAATAAAAATCAGAACCGACAGGCTTCTGTCATTACCTAACCATAAATTGTTGTCAAGTAATGAAAACCTATCTATTGCACATATTTTTATTTAATTTTCCTTTATAACAAAAAAAAAACACAAAAAACTAGCATAATATATCATTGTTTGAAACTGACCTTCGGTAGTATTTAATCACTGTTGACAACGGAGAAATGGGCATTCTTTCAAGCAAATAAAGCTTGAGAGTAAGCCATGTCGAACACAATATATAAAATACATAGACCTACATGCAATTGTGCTTTCGATGTTCATAGCGACTTGCTTGAAAGCATGAAACAAACGAAAGTTATATCCGAATTATAAATGATTGGTTAAAATAAAGGTATAGAATAAAAAGGTTACTTAACATGGTTCTGTACAATACGGGATATATTTGGACTCGTACACAGCTGGAAAAAATCATATTGGACTCGCCTAACGGCTCGTCCAATATGACTTTTCCAGCTGTGTACTCGTCCAAATATATCTCCGTATTGTACAGAACCATGTTAAATAACCTATAAATATAAGAAGAACGGTGTGGGTAGGGGGTGAGGGTGGTGACGGTGGTCTGAAAATCTCATGTTATATATTGTGTTATGTTCTTTTCTTTGTATGTTAATTTTTTTCTCTATCACTTCACACTATCTATATCTTTCATATTTAATCGATTACTTAAAAAAGGTTCTTTGTTTCTGTAGGTGTGTATGTAGGTACAAATGTCGGGCATGAAATGTAGCATTCGTAGAACACAGTTAACCAAAAAGTAACATTTAAAACAGGTAACCATTACAAGGATAAAGAAAGCAAACGACACCACACACAGTCGTTGATTTTATTAATACATCTATTTTTTTTGAAAAATCTCGGTTTTAAATGATAAAGTGGACACTGAATTTAATTTAATTGAATCGTTTACGCTTACTTATCTGCCAGTTCTTATAGTAATGTTGTTTTCTCCGTCGCTTTTTTATACTTCTTTTTTTTATATGATCATGAGATGAACGCATATGTATATGTTTAAGCTTATGTTGTTTTACATTTTTAATATTCGCTGTCCACATTTTAAAAAAAAATGTATATTTAAAAATCTTTTATTTCAATATTTGTTTAAAGATATGAATGTCGCTAACTTTGATCAATTTTCGCATGAACAGTTGGTCCTATATACGTTAACAGGTAAGTCGTACTTTAACACACAAAGGTTATAGATTTTGAATGGGTATATATTCACGAACTACGTATATATATGTGCATAGCATGATTTCATATTGTAATGTGACCAGTTAAATTAACTTGACGTAATTAAATTGCATTGGCTTTCCTTCTTGATTGGATATTTCTAACTGGTATGTTTGTTATCGTCTGTAGATATGTTTAGTTATTTTAAATGCATTATTTATATTATTTTTTATTGTTAAAAGCATACATTGACTTTTGGGTTCTAAAACAGTGTAGTAAGAACAGAATAGCATAGTCTCATTGGTATCCTTTCTTTTTTTTTTAAAAATAGTTTCCGTCGCTTCACAGCTATCAAAAAGGATTCTGATTGATCATAACATTAAGAATTGTTGTATTGTTATTATTTTATTAAGTGTATTAGTATTACTTCTACTACCCCATACATTATTATTATTAGTAGTAGTAGTAGCATTATTTGTTTTTGTTCGTTTTGTTATAAAGCAATTTTAGGTTCGTATGACAAATTTACTCAAACTAATACTTACAAACCTGAAGTAATTGCATTGGGGTTGGTGTTTTGCTGGAATCGCCGTTTCAAGTACCGGACAGGCTGTAGACGCTATGATGATGTCTACTTAAAGCCCAAAAGGACGGTAACGTTTGATGTTTGTCTGCAATCTTGTCTTGCCGTACCCTCAATGGTTTATTCTCTTGCTACTCTGGCTTCTTCCAAGTCATGAGTACCTTTTTTGTGGCTTTCTCGGCTATTGATTTTTGTATATATATGTATATACACGAGCATTTTTGTGTTTTAATTAGATTGCCTATTAATGTTGCCTTAGTAGTTAGAGAATAGTTCATGGCGGGGATTTCTTTATTTACACTGTCCCGTTTTATTGGGATGACAGTAAGGTAAGTGTGGGGTAACATCTGGTGGAGTGTTTCAATAATTATATATATATACATATAATGACATGGCGCCAATGTCAATACAGCAACTTCAATACAACAACAGGATCTTATGGTCAGTCTTTTACCCCCAACATTTTTAATCTGTAACAGTATTTTCCCCCGAGATATTCGTTTTGAAAGTTCAAAGGACTTTGACATACCCTGCAATTGTTTCCTTATGTTTAATACTTTGCCCAAGCCACGGTAACTTTGGTGCATTTCCTTTGTGAGATGAAACCTGTAGTATTATAGGACTGACTGTTTATAATTCTAGCTTTGTAATTTTTTTAAGATGGAATGCGTAATTTCTTTTCACATAGGAATTTCATAATTCCAAAAATTAAGGGATTATGTACATATTACTAATATGAGGTTGCAGGCCTATTTTACACATTTCCACAACTCAGAGCTACACATTTTGTGATATTTGTGATATTCTGTCAAGCGACATTACGTGGGCCCGCCTTATTTCCATTAAGCGATGGTAAAACTTATATTAGCAGGATTGTATAAGGGATATTTCGACAATAAAACACATTTGAAAACATTATTTACTGAAAAATAGTTTATTCATCGTGTAACGGTTCTGAAAACCAACCATAATTTACCTGAAAACTAATGTAAACAACATCTCACGTCTGTCATGTCTGCTGCGTTCAAAATATAAATGGAGTTTTTTGGGTCAAAGGATGTAACTTTAGCAAAAATCATGTTTGGCATTTATGTAAATGCATATTGACAATAAACGCTCATTTGATAATGTATTGAAGTTTAAATTGTCAATTTTATGATTCTTTAAGTCAACAATTATTTAACTATTTTACATGTTCACATTTTCTATCTTTTAAAATGAGGCGGGTCAAGGGTGTGTCTCATAACAGGTTAACAACAAATTGAATTTTATGATAACAGACAACAAAGATTCAAACCCAAACATCCCCCACCAAAAAAACAACAACAGTTAACAGTAAATAACATCAATTTTACCATACGTGGGGATGGGTGGGGAACAACCTTTTTTTCGTCACTCGATATCGATTGTGGATAACAGATAACAGTATAGAGTTATTCTCAATAACAGATGAAATACATTTCACCAACAACAGATACCTTTAATTTAACAAGTTACATGTACTATTATTTCACAATTATAGAAAGAAAAACATATAAATAAATTATTTTCAGAAAAATAATATATCTGCTTTCCTTTGATTGTGGTTGTTTATGACTTAACTTTGCATTACGTAGACTTTGATCCGTATTCATAAAGCTTCTTAGCGTTATCTTAAGTCAAATTTATCGATTTTTAAACACTTTTTTCTATCGTTTCAAGACATCACACAGCTAAATATTTATCTTCAAACAGATGCTATATATAGTGTCGCTGAGAGTTTAATAAGGATATTTGAAAATATGCAAACATCTGAAGTTTTGACTGAAGTAATCGGTTCTTTTTAAGTAACTAGTTGCTTTATTATTACGGGCCCTGGGCATTAATAATCTACTAGAGAATGCTGGTAATTCGTCTTAAAGTCGATTACTTAAAAAAAAGAGAAGGATTTTCTGATGTACCATTGATGAGAAAAGGGCGGTGTATTTGGCTGTGTTGGATTTAAGTGGGAAAGCAACCGTGTAAACCAAATCATCCAAACATATAAAACGTAGACTGTCCGTATGGAAAACAATAGACTGTTCTGTGTTGTTTTTTTGTCAAACGTTGTATGCATTCGTACTCAACAATTTTCATTTCCACCAACATAAGGTTAAAAAATTAAAGTATTATTTGCAAATATTAAAATACTGTCTGAAAACTTTTTTTAAGAATCAGTATTGCCGTATGTTTAAAACGTACTGTGACGATATATATGTTCATCCTTAAACTGGCATTGTTTTTTGAAGCTGCATATAGAGGAGCACATGACATACGGAGGAGCACGTGATTAAAAATGTTGGGCGTAAAAGACTGACCATAAGATCCTGTTGTTGTATTGAAGTTGCTGTATTGACATTGGCGCTATGTCATTATATGTATATATATATAATTATTGAAACACTCCACCAGACACCACGGCACATCCTCTATGAAATACTTTTTAATGTTGAATTAAAAGCTGTTCGCCCCTGATCACCCCACGTCGACGTCAGAGTGCACATATACCGGCGTACTCCAACGACAACAACCCAAGCATTTAGGCGTGATACGCACTGGCAAGGGCCGTTGTTGGTGTTATACCACACTGCACACTATTGACGATTGATCAAAGTTATATTTCTTTAAATCCGTTTGTTATTTATCAACTTAAATCCAACTTTTTCTACTGAACTGTTCAACATAAACATACCACGTGATGTTTCAGGTGCCCGGTCTCGATAGATTGTTAACTGTAGGTACCAATCCAAAGGAGATAAAAATACCCTGTGGAGCGCTTCCGAATTCCGATGTATAAACGGTCACGTGGTTTTGTTTAATTCAAACTACCCTAAAAACCTTCATAACATTCTAGAAATATATAACATCAGCAATTAATGCAAACACTTAAATATGTTTTGATATCTTAAGTATACATGTGCCTTTGTTCTCAAGTTACTATTGCTTACTGTTGCCATCTTTTTAAAATATTTCTGCATTTTTTGTTGTTATATAATAAAATTTTGCAAATAAATACACATGTTTGTTTCCTCTTTTTGAAAACATTCTGCGCCGCCCTGATGCTTTGCATCAGCTTCTTCTTGTATCAAATTGTATTAAAATAATGCAATACAACTGTAACATTTTTTTACCTTTTTTTTTTTTTTTTTTTGCTGTACCTTTTCAATACAGGGACCTCTATCCATTCATCCTGATTGTACAAGTACACACACATCATATTGGGTATTTCGAAAATCAATTTGCTCAATAATTTTCCCAATTTCAGGACCATATATTGATTATGTATGGTTTGGGTAAAGGATATCTACAACATCTAAGCAATTACAAGTGACCCTAAACGCTTTATGTTAAACACTATTTTATTCTCAAATATACATAATTATAATGATTTTAGTCTATAGACAACAGCTATAAATCGGTTATGTACAATTTAACAAACAATTTGAAAACGTGATTCGAAACATAGCTTAAACCTCATATCAATCTTTTCCGACAATTGCTTAATTTGTGATGTCATAAACCATTGATAATGCATCGGTGGGAACCTTACGGAAGCTGACTACTGTTGTCATGCGTCTCATGGTTAATAGATATTTAACTTCAACATTATGTATTCCGGACGGTTAGCTTAACCGGTAGAGTATCGGAACGGCAGTCCGAACGTCCCGGGTTCGAGCCTCGGCCCGTTCTGCAGCACATTATTCTAGCCCTGTGACATTTGGCGATTCAGCCTGCACTAGACAAACTCAGATGTTCGTACCACGCGATTCTGTGTCTCTTTGGATATTTGGGGATGAGGGGAATATTCAATTCAATTCAATTCCAATACAAACTATAAGTATTTAACAAAATAACATTAATATTAGCTATGAATAGCTATTTACCGACATAAATGTGATATGTCACCAGGACTTTATAAATATACGTATATATACGGTGTTCCGTTAGGGCCATCGTACCATCGCGTATCGACCTTTACAAGTCGATGCGCGATGGTATGATGGTACGATGGCGATGGCACGATGGTACAATGGCGATGTTACGATGACGCGATGGTACGATGGCGATGGTACGATGGCGATGATACGATGGTCCATCGCGTCATCACCATCGTACCATCGCACCATCGCCATCGTAACATCGTACCATCGCGCATCGACTTTAAACGCGATGTTACGATGGTACGATGGAACAATGGCCCATCGTACCATCGCGCATCGACCTTTTACAAGTCGATGCGCGATGGTACGATGCGATGTTACGATGGTACGTTGGCGATGAAGCGATGGACCATCGTACCATCGCCATCGTACCATCGTGTCATCGCCATCGTACCATCGTGCCATCGCAGTCGATGTGCGATGTTGCATCGCTCCCTACTCCATCGTACAATCGCTCCATCGCCTTCCGTTTAGACATGCGCACATCAAAACAAAACAAAAATGGAGGACAGTATTACAGTATATCATGAATGCAAAGATTCGACAATACTTTTCTTAAATCTATCCCTTCATTTAGGCTCAGCAAAACATGAATTTCTCGGTAAGAAACATTTCCAAAAAGTATTGTCGAATCTTTGCAGCTGCGATGTCCCCCATTTTCGTTTTGTTTTGTTTTGATGTGCGCATGTCTAAATGGAAGGCGATGGAGCGATGGTACGATGGAGCAGGGGTGATGCAAGATCGCACATCGACTGCGATGGTGCGATGGCACGATGGTACGATGGCGATGACGCGATGGTACGATGACGATGGTATGATGGTATATCGCGTCATCGCCATCGTATAATCGTACCATCGCCATCGTACCATCGTAACATCGCGCATCGACTTGTAAAAGGTCGATGCGCGATGTTACGATGGGCCATTGTACCATCGTACCATCGTACTATCGCGTTTAAAGTCGATGCGCGATGGTACGATGGCGATTGTGCGATGGTACGATGGCGATGACGCGATGGATAATCGTATCATCGCCATCGTACCATCGCCATCGTACCATCGCGTCATCGTACCATCGCCATCATACCATCGTGCCATCGCCATCGTACCATCGTACCATCGCGCATCGACTTGTAAAGGTCGATACGCGATGGTACGATGTCCCTAACGGAACACCGTATATATATCTACACTCTGATGTCATGGTTCAGATATCTAACGGGTAAACCAGTACCTGGTCACGTACGTACATATAGCACACAGAGTCAGACAGAAACCAATTTCATATTATTTAACCATACATGTATTTAACAATACAAACATGTGTTTCACTAATTAGTTCGTGTTTGTCGTTATTATCATATTTACTTGCGACAGTTTTGGTTTGAACATTTTAATTGAACAAAGTATTAGCTTAAATTCGCATGGGTGCTGTTGTTTGTACTGATTATTGATCCGATTTTTATATTAGTTCATGTTATTTACTCTAAACTATATTTGTTCTGTTGACTTCTGACGATAATACGTTTTAAAGAAACTGTTCAGCAATTTTACTAGAAATCATGGAATCCCAAGCTGTTTGCCTCATTGTACTTTGTAATAATTTATTCTTATAATGTCACTGCGAATCGTTCGATCGTACGTTGTTTGTTAATTGTCATGCCGACTGTAAATAATACGCGTTCTCAATGATAGATGACACTTTCTATAGTCATTCTGTTTGACTCTTTATTGGCTTATTGTATGTTTCAATATCGATAACTCAATAAAGGACAAAGGCCAAACGAATAATTATACGTTGATGTGTTTAATTGTAGACTTCCTTTGAAATAGTTAAACAGCCTGCTATGCCAGTGAGACGTTTTGTTCTTTTAGATAATGATGACCCTGAATGCACTCTTTGTATCGCTCATTGGCGTAAGCTGTTTTATCTTGTAATCAATAAATATTAAGTATAAGACCTGCTGAAGTATCGAAATAATTAAATAAAGAGGACTATATATCGCATAAGAAGATATGCCTTAGGTTTGACGTAATGCTTATTGGAGATCTTTTAAATGAATTACAGCTGAAGCTTTTGAAACCTATTTAAAAAATTGAAAGAGTCATTAGTGTTGGGGCGTGTGTAATTAAAGGCTAAGTATGCTTATCTGATCAGAGAGTGAACTTCAGTAGTCTGCGTGGAGCTAGTTTATTGTTTATATTGAACAAGAGGCACAAAGGGGCTTGTATCGCTCTACTGTTTTGAGTCTGTATGTTTTTTTAATGATTTATATCTCAATGATAAATATCTAACATATTTGGGAGTATTAATTAAAACACAAAGATTCCGTGTTCTTATAAATGGCGGTGTGTGTGTGTGTTGGGGGTTAAGTCACAGATTTGGCTGTTTTTCAAACTTTTCCGAGGTTTTATTCAATTGAAAACTCGGATGAAAATTTATATTTATGAATTGTGAGTGTTAAATAACCTTTCAATCAATCTATTTAGCTTTCTTTTATGACCGAGGTAACATAATAAAATAAAATATTAGAAAATAATGACGGGGGTTGGAGGGGGAGGATTGGGTTCGAGTCTGATAGGGCTGGTTTTAAAACTCATCTGAGGTTTTATTGATATTATTATTTGGTATATTCTGGTAAATATAGAATGATAATGGAAGGAACTAGAATGTAAACAAAGCGAACGTCGGCATCTTTAAATAATTCATGAACCATATACTTGGTGAAGGGGTTATGGCGGAAAGGAGAAGAATAGAAGAATGGTGCGAGTAAGATATAACGGATTTTCGTACTTGTCTGAGCTTTTAACCGCATTAACATTCCAAATACTTTGGTAATGATCGGATGAAAAATGAATGACCTAAAGCGAACAAGTGAGTGAGTGGTAGATTTTCTTTACCCTCGCCCTATGGCACTAGGCCTTTTGGCGAGCTTTTCGTCAGATGATTATGCAGTAGAGTCCGGGAAGGGTTGGAGTATCTCGTCCAAAGTCGATTAGTTGATGGCAGCAGTAGATTAGAGATGGTGGCACATCAGTGTAGAAACCCCTCTGAAGTCTGTAGAAGATTATTATTCCAAGTAGATTTCTAAGTCCAATTGAAGATTTTGACCAATCGGATTGCCTGCAGAATTGTGACTAGGTCAATCCGATTGTCGGCTCGAAAGTAGATTAGGAAAGTCCCAGCCAATCAGGAAATTGCAGAAGTATCGCAATCAAGTAGGTCAATCCGATCGTCCGTGTTGGCGCCAAATGTGTCGCAAGTAGGTCGATCCGGCTGCATGAGCTGCCCGAGTTCTGTTGGTGAAAACTTCTCCGTTTCACGCGCTGATCCTGAAGCCGTTATGCAATACAGGATCAGTGAGTATCTCGCAGGGTTTCGCCAACATCGGTATCCATGGTGGGTTAGGGTGAGTCTAGTTGTGGTCCATCGTAGGTGCCTCATGTCGTCTAATGCGGGGACTTGCAGTGACATGGGGTAGCTCGCTGGTACAACGTCAGATTTCCAGTAGAAGCTTTAATCGTCCATCTTTAGGGCCACGTAAAAACAGGATAAAAACATATATACAGCTCTCTCGAGGCGATGTCCAAGCCTCCATGTGGCTCTACACTGTATATATCTATACAGTGCAGGGTGGATGATCCCAGACAGCAGAACGCCTTGCGGAGTCACTTTGTCCCAGACTTCAGACGCAAGACGTCCTGCCTGTTCGATGGTCTGAACTGGAATGGGATGTAAAGCGATGTTGTTGTTTTTTGTTTTTTGTTTTTGTTTTTTTGTTGTTTTTTTTCTAAAGCGAACAAAGAAAAATATAGCCTTTTTCATTTAATCAAGGGTCACAACTGCTGTGTTTGAGCAAGTCCAATTACCAGCCAGGTAATTGGACTTGCTCAAATGTTTATCGATATCAACACTTCAACCAAGTTTGGTAAAAATTAGATGAAAACGGAAGTAGATATAAAAACAAAATATAACGAGTTTCAATAAATAAATGGTCATACCTGGGTTTACTAACAGATCTAGATCGTTTTCGAATTTATCCGATATTTGATTATACATTGCACATGTATGATTTAACCATTATAAGTACTCTTCACAAGTTGAATTTTAATTTTTAAGCAAGAATATTTTTGGTTTGTTTACCTTGTCAACCAATCAAAATTAAGAAAGATTCTGTGTAATAGCTCCGCATTTACCTGGAACTTTTTCCCTGCCAACTGATTGGTTGATAATTGGTATAGTCTGATCTAAAGTATCGTATTTTCTACAGACTTGATACATGTACTAGTTCGGATTTAAAGTCCTATGCACTATGTATGCGTTTCTTACTCGTGAACAAATTTAAACAAGAAATATCTTTAAAAAAGATAGTCGCGCGTTTGGGGAAGTACCGTGTATTAGTGATTGATGGTCATGAAGTGAAACAATTTTAATAGCGAAATGTAAGGTAGAGAGTAGAGCAATATAACGTTTAGTATCGGTATTCCGATAAAAGTTGACACGGCAGTGCCAATGTGAGGAATTTGAACTAAACAAGTTAGTGCCTTCCATTACGGAAGGCCATCGTTAAAATATTCAAAGGTCCATAACCCTGAAAACAAGAGGTCCACGAGGGCCTGAATCGATCTACTGAAAAATTGTACTCTGGTGGATGATGTTACATGCAAAATATCAAAGCTCTAATCTTGTGCTTTCAAAAAATAAGGTTTTTAAATGTATTTCCTAATATTTCTATGTAACACTTTTGACCCCCGGTGAGGGGCTTATTCTGACCCCAGGGTCACCATTGTACAACTTGGTAAATGACCACTATATGATGCTACATGCAAAATATCAAAGCTGTAGCCCTTGTGGTTTCAGAGAAGATTTTTAAATGCATTTTCTCTATATTACTATGTAAAGCGCCGAAAAATGAATAAAATATTGAGATTATTCAAGTAGATCAGTCCTTCTTTATCTTTTATATCTAATGTATTTTTTAAAAAATCCATTGAGACTACATGCACAAAGAAATACAATTTCGCCAACTATCTCAAGTTGAGATTTCCAATGCTTAAATGTTCTTGTAATATTTAGCTACAATTTAACATGAACGCTCAAGTACAACTACTTTGAACATGTAGAGGGTCCTTAAACTTTATTGGCTCTCTTATTCAAATATGTTAAATTGATGAAAGATGATACATTAAACAAGAAGCAGTCTCAGACAGGCGTTTAAAGAAATTAACCCGCGTCATAACGGCAAAATTACACTACAAAACCGTTTATCAAAACTCTGTCCAGGTGTTCAGATCAAATAATAATATGTACGTGCCACCGATTAAAAGTATAGGTTTATTCACGGGTTCTTAATCTTTTTAATATGCGTAAATTGAATTATGAGTTCATAACTCTTAATTCGACGCTCCAGTTTTTGGGTTTGTCCTGGCCTATTAAAAAGCTTTTTGTATTGTGGCTATAGAGTTTGGATTCTCAATTTTAAAAGCGGTACACATATTTCTTTTAATTTGACTGTTTTGAAGTGATTTGTATTAATTTGTTGTTTGACGGATAATCATGATATTTAAAGTCGTGCCAGAGAGAGAGAGGGGTAAACTATATAAATATGAGAAGTGAGGCCATTTGTTTTTATGATAAGTGTCAATGAGTGTACTGATAAACTTTCAACTGTCTTATCTTAATAAAAAAATGAGTACAATAACTTTAAGATTGGTAGATATATTGTAAAATGGAAGAGTATGAAAAGCGAAAATCGAAGTAATATATTAAGACCATAGTATCCGTTTAAACGTCCAATTGCCCTGGTAAGGAACGCTCAATGCCCCGGTATTACGACACTTCCAACGCATTGATCCTTTCGCACCCGAAATTGGGTATAAAATGTCCATAGTAGGAAACGTCTTGGCCACGAAACCTACGATTGCAAAAAAATAGTATGCTTCTAGACCATTCGCAACATCTCGTACACTGCTTCGCAGCATGAATCCCGAAGAATGACGGGATTGGCCGAGCGTTCACCATTACACATTACATTCTTTTCTCATAGTAAACTGACGTAATAAACAACTCGTACACACATTTGTGTTGCACATAATTCACTTTAAACTCGTTCGAAGACACTGCCGAATCAGTCAACCACTGCAGCTTTCTAGACCCCGGGATAAATAGAGCGCAACGATGGAAATAGAGCGCAGCGGTGGGCAATACTTTTGTATTATATTCAACGACGAAAAGTTTTGCATAGTCGCATAAAGACGCTATGTTATTTTTACTGATTGTTTTGAAAATATACTATGTTTACAATAGTCTTACCTATATGTTATCATTGTACACACGTATGTCTTATAGTTGTATATATTTAAGTAACGTTTACCTTAGCGGTCATGTGTTATCGTCGTATACATACGAGAGGTGTTCAACTTGTAACGTAACACTTGCATTTTGTACCTGATTCAAACATTTTGACATTCTCGCCCAATATGTTCATTTTAATATCAAGTCTAATGTTTCTTTCGATATAAAACATTATGACATGAACTATTATGTGATTCCTAATTTTTTGTAAAATGATAAAGAATGACATTTTGAAGCAAAAATCTTTAATTATAAAAAGTAATGGTAAAACAAATTTAAAAAAAAATGCTTGTAATGGTAATAGTAGGCTAATATGTCCATGTGCGAACGTAAAAAAAAATGGAATATGCATTTTTTTGCGATTTGTCGGTTTTCACGATTTTCAACTTTGAAAATTATTAAATCTATAAAAACTTCTAGTTCGAACATCAACTGCAGGCATTGTTATGATGTCCTCCACTATAACATTTTGAAGCAAAAATCTTCAATTATAAAAAGTAACGGTAAAACAAATTTAAAAACAAATGCTTGTAATGTTAATAGTAGTCTGATAAGCTTTTGTTCAGTGGAGGACATCATAACAATTAAGTTTCGTTACTTTCTTATAAGAAAATAAATGAACAAATATATAACTTAAGATTTAGGGGCAAAACACACAAATTTGCAAATAATGATGAAAACATATCAACTTTGACCAAAATATATCTTTATATGGTATGTGATAATACATCAACAATAACTATTCATTTTTGTCTCATAAAATATGAATAAAATGCATATTTTTGTAAATTTATAAAAGCATCGGTAACATACTAGCAAACTGTCATATAATTTGTCAATTTCTTAAAATTTCGATAAAATTCGAACTTTTAACTCAACATTTATATTTTTGACTTAAAATAAAACATACGATCATATTTAAATTTCAAACACAGTTTTAAACAATTACGATATGCATTTAGTGACATTATTTGATTTAAGGTAAAACTCTACTGCAATAGAAACATATAGGTTTAAAATTGGAAACTAGTGGGTACCTAATTAAAAATGTAATTTAAAGCGAACCGCCTGAACTTGTAGATTATTCTTAAATGTATACGTTCTAAATAACAGTTTCACAACATTAAATCGCGCATGTTTTAATTTTAACCATTTCCGCTGACAAATAACATTTTAAACGAAAGCGTCACAATATAAGATGAACACCTGTCGTATATTGACTTATACGTGTATGAAAACAAAAAGACGTATCACACACAAAAAAAACATAACTCTACAAAATGTAATCACTTTAAATAATTTTCGACATTCTAGTCAGGTGCTGTTGATCGTTTTTCTTTCTTTTTTTCTGCAGAAAATAAACAATGGCCTGTGCCGACCCGACTGCCGTTAGCGGAGGCACACTTGTGACATCAAGTCCATACGCCGATGGTTCCGTGGCAGTGTTCCAGTGTACATCCGGGTACGTCATGTCTGGCACTCCGTACATCACGTGCACCACGGGGTCATGGGTTGGAACATACCCGTCGTGCAACTTGAATGATGACACCATTACGATTAACAACAATAGTGGTATGTTACTCCATCCTTTAAGTCTCACAATACTATGGCTTTATCTATACTTTTTGGTTAGGTCGCCTGAGCGACATTCCCCATGTAAACTCCACAGACAATAACAAAAAGTCAAGTTACTTAAACGTTAGTTCACCTGAACATTTCAAGTTGGTTGCTTTTAAAAGGATCCAATGGTTAGGTCTTATATAGAGGCGATAAAGTTATATAAAGGGAAGTAGGGACATCTGGTGAGAAAATTAATGACTGGAAAAACATATAAAAATTAGTATAATGGGTTTTATTTTATTTCTTGAATGGCGTTTGACGTTATTTTCAGTTATTTCCTTTGAGGCTATTTATGACGGTCATTTTTTTCTTGGTGGAGGCAGTCTACCACTTTCCCCTGAGTAGAACTTGTACTGTATCTCTCCCACCATCCGTAAGAATCGACACGTTGTCACATACACGAGACTGATGTACAAGGGTTGTAGCTTATATGGCAATCGATATAAACTTTTGAATCACAAACCTACTTTTATACTATTTCTAATCAAGATATGCATTTTTTTTCTTCTAAATATTTTGAAAACTGTTCATATTTAATAAATATTATGCATATTACATCTATATCTGTACGGTTTATTGAGGGGTGGCCCACCCCGACCCTCACAGACCTATTACGGGGTGAATAAATGGATAACCATTAATTTGGTGATCGAAATTTAAAAAAAAAAAAACCTACTTTTATCAATTGCGCTTGTTATAGACAGTCATAAACATCTTGACTGCCTTCTATTTGTTGTCAGCTGACGGTTAGCTGGGTCTGCTATATTCTTTTATCTGTTTAACTTTTCCGTGTTGTGTATTTCTCTAATGACTTTTTTAATTTAAACATATGATGGTTAATGGGAACACACACATCTGTTATATAATGTGTTTAGATTTCAAATTCCTAACCATTATTGTACGACGAAGACTTAATCTATGTAAATGTCAGAACACCATTATGGCTGTTTTCGTTCGTGTAGGTTGAATTTAAATATCTAGATAATTATATTATGATTTTAATGAAGTTCAATATATAAATATTTGCAAACTAAAGTGGTCCTTTGGCGCAAAGATTTCTGTATCAAAACAATATTTAACATTTAGCTTAATACGCGTGTTACACCCCCACGATATTGCGAATAACTATAAATACATATGTACACAAAAAATTATAAGTGAAGACGTTGAAAATCTTATTAATTCAGTCGGAAAGGCATTGCATTTTAGTTATTACCATTATTAAAGGTTGTCGATGATTTAAGCTGAAACTGTTATAAATGCGGTCCTAAAATCTAAGAAGCTATAAAAATGAAATTAAATATGTTTTAATTAACACTTTCTCAAAAATGAACACTTACCACTGTTTATTTTAATATTTACCTCTCATTTTATTTTAGTTAAATTAAAACTTCAAACATACTTCGTATGTAAAGGGACTGGAAGAGTGATTGGTCCAGTTTCACATGACTTAAATTAAGCCGCATGTTACCTTTGGTTTATTGATTGCTTATGCTTGGTCTAGAAAACCAGACGACTCGGCTAGTTTTTGTCGCTTAATCATAAATAAGAATATGTTTAAGAGCCTTAAATCATCATAATTGCATGCTATTAATAAAACTGACCGAGTTGTCCTAGTTAGCCAGACCAAACTATTTCGTTAACAATAATTAAATCGTACGTATGGATTGTATTTAATATTGTATTATATTTTTGCCAAATCGCCTCCAGTCCCTTCAACAGACGTTTAATGTGCGCCATAACACGTTATATTCTTTTAATTACAAATAGTTTTTAAAAACCTATAATGAGCTTGCTAGGCCATTTTATACTCCAGGTGTATTGAATTGTGAAGATAATTTGTTTTTCCATTAGGACAATAAGGTCTGCATTACGCTCAAACAGGCCCAAAGCCAAAACAAAGCTGTACAAATCGTAAGCATACATATGCTAAAGACAGTCGGCGTTGAAAGTAATTGCCCTTGTTTATAAATATGTTTTGTGATAAATATAATTCCAATGAAAACATCTAATACTATTTTAATCATTACTTCAACATTATCTATGCTTTACTTTTTATTATTGTTGAGTTGATATGTGTTGGTTATTAGTTTAGTTACTTAAGTATCACCACAGTACGTTACCATATACAATAACATTTTTCATATAAGTCACATAGCCATTATATGTATAATTACAGAAGAGTATTACAATATAATCACACCATGATTGGTTTTGGACGTCATTCACAAATATCGAAAGAAGAAGGTCCATTTGACCAGCATTGTCACTATTCATAGTTACGATCTGTCAACCATGCTTATATCCATGAGAGATTTGAGCTAATTACAAGAGCAATAAACATTTACAACCATTAGAAAAGCAAATATTTTCCGACAAGCAACAAAGCTAGAAAGAAACACCTGTCTAATATATATGGCAATTTAGCCAAGGACAATATGGGCGGGACTGGAACTTGAATATTGGAATTTTCCATTGTTGCCCGATGTTCCACTCTATACAATACCATTTGGTTGACAATTGGCTAAGAGTGAGAGATGGTGTACCCTATAACCTGGTTTAATCCCTAGATGCCGTTTTGACAATAACCATTCCAGGACGGTATTCCTATTCCAACCATTTTATTTTTGTGATATCACGTATCTTGCCTTTAATTTAAATCCGTGTAATTGTTGTATGTTTCGATGCGTGTCTGTAGTCCTTGAATGCTACATTTCTATGGTGGCATATTTCTGCCACGAGATAGCTAGATAATTGTCATGATTCTTTCGAGATAGTAGCATGTATTTTTCGAGATAATAATGAATTTTCGCGAAAATCTTATAAAATTCGTAAGATAAAATTATCTCAAATTGTTTTTAAGTTATCATGTTAAAATGCGACGCTTATGCCCACTTCTGCCATCATGATTCTGATTTCTAGAGAATTATCACGATACCCGTATCATGCTTTCTGCGAGATAGTGATTGAATTTTCACGAAAATCTCTCAGTTATACGGAAGCGTATTTGTGCCTCGTCTTGTTGGGTTATATTGAATTTCTCAATTAAAAATTACTCGAGTTGTTATGATATATATCTACCAATCGATATATGTATGTCGACAAAACACGATGTTATTCATTAAATGCAAAACAAAATACGTTGAAACGGTTCTTTATTTTACAATAAATCGATTTTAGTGAACTTGACATTTTTTTCTTTTCTTTATATCACGTTGAAACAAAACAAATACAATTATATCAACATAAAGGTACTCGACGTAATAAGTAATATCTGTATTACACGAGATATTTATCTGATAAACACGAGATATTTATTTCAAGCTATGTACAGTTTGTCGATTATGTCATATAAATATGTCGATTTAAAATCTAAAAAATGATAAAACAATTCGAGTTAACGTCATGTTTTAAATAAATAAAATTTACACCGAAATGATTAGCCCTGGTCATCCGGCATGTTTCTGATTTCTTTACTACGCTTTGTTACGTGTATTCTAGTATAGGACAGCCAAACCCGTATGATGTAGATAATGGCAGATAATGCCGATTAAAGTAGACACTAGCGATTAGTCGACTGTATTCGCCATTTTTTCACGCAAATAAAAGTAAACGTTTGCATGACGTTACGAGATGTTGTAAATAAAGCTACATGAGGTTTCTATGCCTAGAAAGCAACCAAGCAAGTACTCAATGACTTGTCAGAAGACAGAGTAACAAGAGAATAAACTAGTAAGGGCATACAAAAACACAATTGAAGACAAACAATAAACGTAACCTTCCCTTTCAGGATTTGATTACTGACTTTGACCAATCACCGATCAGGCCTGTTTTTCGGTATGACCTCGTTTTGAGGTGTCAACTTTTTTAATGAAGCTTTACTCTAGCCTTGGTCAGAAGGTAGCGCCGTGGTGTAATGGTTAGCACTGCGTCTTAGTAACTCAGGGATCGCGCGTTCAATCCCAACCAGGACCGAATTTGGGTTAATTATCGAAATATTTCAGAAAGTATTTCCTACCTTACCAGTCCTTCGGATGAGACTTTAAAACCGAGGTCTGCTCGCTAAAATGCTTAGTGCAATACAGCGAGGATAAATAAACGCTTATACGCTACGAAGCATTGGTCAGCCGGCCTGCTTTTGCTTTCTTCGCTTCTACCTAGGGGCCAATTTGGAATGATCTCGACATGCCGGACAAAAGCACAAAATTTCGCACAGAACAAGTTTAGACCATTTCAAACTTTTTTAGAAAGAAGGCCAAGTTGGCAAAGCCACCTGGTGGCTATTTTCAGATATTCAAAATGGCTGCCATACTAAAACTAGTAACATATTTAAAAACATGGTTTTCTCTGTCATTTCTCATTTTACTTTTTAAATATGTTATGTATATATGCCATGGAGATCAAATAAATAGTACTACTTGATACTATTTATAGAATTGCAAAGTGGCCACGAGTGCAAAACATAGATTTATAACATATAATTTATGTTTTATAACACATTTTAAAAAATGTCATAATAACTTGCAAGGTTTTGAAAGATAAACCGTACAGCGTATTTATGTCATTAGGCAAAACAAATAGCTGTGTTTCAGGTTCCCTGCCCAGCAAAATAGGGTAGGTAGGTATTTTTTCTTCTTTTTTTTAAGGTAAGTACTATAATCAGAAAAAGTCAGCAGTACACTTAATTAAGCTGTTTTTGAGGGCATCAAGGTAGATTTTAGCATGTATGGCTCCAGGTGGACTTTCAAATCATCACATGTGCCTGAGTGAGTGAAAATAATGTCTATGGTTTAAATGAAATAATGTTTTTCAATAAAACTTGCATATATATTTACTAGTTGCATAGTGTACATGCTATTGTTCATCTTGATCTGATTGATTTGGAAAAGGAAAATCGGACTCAAGGGATCTACACAAATTAACAATATATAACACCCTATAAGAAAAATAACAAATATATTTAAAGCATTAATTTTCAAGTTGAAGTTTACATTTTGATTTGTATGTAAAAAGTACAAGACCCAACACAGAAATGGTGTTAGTATTCAAATCTGGCATGTAAGGTCTGCAAGAGTTAACGGTCTTGACACCATTTAGATAACGCGCTTCTGGCCGCCTGATTGTTGCAGTTCTTTTACCTTGAAGACCCTTGAACCTGCAGCATCAGTAAATATCCCAGTACTCCAATTGTATTACATTGTTGTAACGCATACAGAATAATTTCGTCACAATTTTTTTTTTCAATTTTTTTTTCAAAAAGGGAATAAAAAGGTTAGGGTCGGGACAAAAATAGGGTCGGTCGGTCGGGAACCTGAAACACAGCTATTTTTTGTTTGGCCTTATAGAAACACATTGGAACTTTAGGTTAGATTGCACCATTGATTTTCCTTCTTTGTTTTATATACGACGAATGTATATCAAGAGATAAAAAATGCGCATTTTTCTCCGTAGAAAATGTTAAAACACATATCAATCAAACGATCGGGCGTCCGCCAATGTAAAAATGCAATAAAAACAGGGGATCATGTATCATGTAAGAACAAGCCAATCTGTTGAATGACGTCACGTTCAATTTTGACACATCACAGATAGATTTACCCCATTTCTACTTTCGCTTTGCTGTCTATGTCAATTATAATTAAATATCTCAAACAAACACTAATCAATGTTCACAGTACATCATTTGGCTGAATTATAGGTAATAATAACAAAAAACAATCAATAGTATGCATTTTGTATCATTAGTAAGGCAGGGAAACGTTTTTTATTAGGCACTATTTGACTTTACACCACGGAAGCCTGTAACCTTTAAAAATGGCTGCCAGCTATATTACTCTCCCCCCCCCCCCCCCGCCCCCCCCCACCCCCCCCCCCCCCCCACCCCCACCCCCACCAAAGCACACGATACAAAATCTATATTGATCAACTAATCGTAATGAACAGTTTAAGTGTATTGTCGATATGGGCTGTTCTAGTATCCGCGCCTATGTCTGTTTGTGTGTCTGGTTGTGTCTGGTTGTGCCCGTGTCTGTTATTATGTATATGATCGTCTTATGTACTTGTGTATGTATGTTCGTGTGTATGTGCTTGTATATGTACTTTTATCTTTCTTTGTATCTGTACATGTGTATGTGCATGTGTCTGTTGTTGTGTCTGTGACCATGGCTATGCTCTCATACACATTTCCGGATTTCTATAAAATAAAAACGAGTAACCCATTAGGTGCATTCTTCTGCATTATGGGGCTTATTAAGATCAGTATTTTAAGTTCTAACCATTCGTCACAAATGTATAGCTATGTGCATGTGTTTGTATCTTGACGAAAATTGAGCCACACCGCTTCAGATGAAACAAAATATTTTAATAAACTAATCTTAAATCGGTAATTGATGCATACAACGATGTGGTGACGCATTTCTTATGCACGTCTTATTACTATGCAAAATGCACAAAATGCAATTGTGTAGGTATTTGGAAAGATGGTCTGATGAATATCAATGAAGATATCGCGAATGTCTCTCTTTCATCTACTCAGAGTTGTTCCTGTTTGTAGTTAAGGCTTGCTTTGTCAAGTTAATTCGTATTTATATTCATATTAAATTAGTATAATGGGATGTCTATTTATGTGTACAGGTAATGAATGGAAATATAAATCCGAGTAATTTAAACGAGAATGGCAGGTATTCATGGATGTTTATGCTAATGTTTATCCACAATTCATGGGATATTATACAATTATGGACTTTTCAGCTGTTATACATGATGTGATATGCACCAAAAAAATCATTATTGACCGAGGCGATAGCCGAGGTCAATAATGATTTTTTGGTACATATCAACATCATGTATAACAGCTGAAAAGTCCATAACTGTTTTATTATATAACCCTCAATTTACAATTATATAAAACAGGTCAATATCAAAAAAACAATTATATAAAACAGGTCAATATCAAAAAAACAGGTCAATATCAAAAAAACAGGTCAGCTAGATATTTTTTCTAAAAAATTACTTTTTAGCCAATGAAAACGCGTCTATTTATAGATTATATAATAATATACAATTATGGACTTTTCAGCTGTTATACATGATGTGATATGCACCAAAAAAATCATTATTGACCGAGGCGATAGCCGAGGTCAATAATGATTTTTTGGTGCATATCAACATCATGTATAACAGCTGAAAAGTCCATAACTGTTTTATTATATAACCCTCAATTTACAATTATATAAAACAGGTCAATATCAAAAAAACAATTATATAAAACAGGTCAATATCAAAAAAACAGGTCAATATCAAAAAAAACAGGTCAATATCGCTAGATATTTTTTCTAAAAAATTACTTTTTAGCCAATGAAAACGCGTCTATTTATAGGTTATATAATAAGATGTGATATGCACCAAAAAAATCATTATTGACCGAGGCGATAGCCGAGGTCAATAATGATTTTTTGGTACATATCAACATCATGTATAACAGCTGAAAAGTCCATAACTGTTTTATTATATAACCCTCAATTTACAATTATATAAAACAGGTCAATATCAAAAAAACAATTATATAAAACAGGTCAATATCAAAAAAACAGGTCAATATCAAAAAAACAGGTCAATATCGCTAGATATTTTTTCTAAAAAATTACTTTTTAGCCAATGAAAACGCGTCTATTTATAGGTTATATAATAAAGCTTGATATATGACTTCACCTTGAAGTACTCGAATAATCATACCATATTTTATATCGTCTACAGACATATGCACAGATACAACACATAGACATGTACAAACACAAAATAGACACAATCACAGATAAACATACGATCACACGCACACAGACTAACGCATAGACAAACGTTTAGATAGACATACTGACAGACACAAGAACATACACTAGAACCGCCCTGTCGACAATACACTTAAAAACAGTTCGTTACGATTTTTCACGTAGCGAATCAATGTAGATTTTATAATGATCGTCTGCTTTAAATTGAATATATATTTTTTGAGACCCACCCCCTTAAATATGTCCGAATAGGATAGAGAAAAAATACAAACTAACTACGGCGACACTGGGACTCGAACCCGCAACACTGACAACGACGACCAAGCCTAGCTAAAAAGTCGACGCCTTTTCACCACGACTAAATTCCCCATTAAAAAAGTGGTTTCAATAGTCGTGAGTACAAAGGCTTTAGCACAGCACACGATAAGACATCAGGAATTACAAGTGCACGTACAAACAAGGACACACATACATATAACTATAGTTGAGTATGACACACGCTATATAACAATCACATCACTATATAAAGACAAACATGGAAAGACGTCGGATCCAAGGGAAATAATTGGTATAAAGAAATAAATTCACAACAACATACTTTCCGGTGCGTAGGATGTGAAAAATACATGTGTATATATGCCATCTATTGCCATCTATTGACTTGTTCTTTTGACAGAACAACACTTTCCTGGCATCATTCACACCCGTCAGACGAAGTGTCTAAAACACACATTCCCAGGTCACTTAAAGGTTAAATGAGTGCACCTTTTAATGATTTATTTATATGTCAAATTGACAATTATTGGTAACTTCATGTAATTACCTTATATTTTAAGCACCATAATATCAATATATCATACAGAATTGTCTTTAAAAAAATCTATATAGTCATAGTCAGATATAAAATCAATTAAGTCATGGTCTCATACTGGTCTAGTACAGTTGACATGTGGTCTCATGCTGTTGTCCTATACTAGTATGGACCACATGCCACTATTATATAAGACTATGACTCACCGGTATGAGCCAGTCCATGACACATACGTATATAAGAGCACATGGACCACTAATTAGAGTCAATGGATCACCAGAATGAGACCACAAGCCACCAACATGAGAGCACGGACCAATCATGTGAGTCCATGGGTTACCAGTAAGAGACCACTGGCCACTTATTGTAGTTCATACGTTACCAGTATAAGAGCACATTCCACCAGTATGAACCATAGGTCACTAATCTAAGTCCATAACTCATCGGTACGAGTTAATTGCGCATCAGTATCAGCTCACGGACCACTAATTTGGTATATGGATCGCATGAATAATACCATGGGCAAGCATGAGACGGGCCAATAATCGGCTACGATTATGAGTCCATGGGTTACCAGTAAGAGACCACACGCCACCAGTATGGATCATAAGCCGTGAAACTGAGCATATGACTCACCAATGAGTCCATCGTGCATCAGTATTATCCCACCACTGACCATTAATACGAGTATATGGATCACCAGACTGAGATCATGGGACATAGCATGATACCACGGGCCAATACGTTTGACTCCATGGGCTATATTTATGAGTCAATGAGTCACCATTATGAGACCACTAACCATGACCTCAAATCAACGGGTCACCAGTATGGGAACACATGCCACCAGTATGAACCATAGGTCACTAATCTGAACACATGGTTCACCAGTATGCAGTGAGCCCACGGACCACTGATCAGACTATATGGGTTCACAGAATGAGTCCAATGTCCGCCAACACGGGACGACGGGACAATAATCTCCATGGCTACCATTATGAGGCTATGGGCACCGGCATGAGACCATAAACCACCATAATGAATCGTTATAGCATCGGTATGAGACCACGGACCACTAGGTGAATTTATTAAGAACTGGGCAACCGGTATGAGACCATGTTCCAATGAATTGAGTCAATTGGCTACCGTTATGAGTACATGGGTCACTGATATGAGACCGCATAACTTTGAGACTACATATAATGACATGAGACTATGAACTGCTAATGTGCGTCTTCGGCACAACAATATGCGACCATTTTCAGTCCATGGGCCTCTATTGTGAGTTCACGGATCACAAGAATGAGTCAACGGATCACCAGTCTGAGTCCATCGGCCATCAGTCAGTATGTATCAGCGTACCATTAATTTAACTCCACATGCCACCAGTACGAGAACATGGGTCACTAACTGAGTCAAAATGTGTCAGCAGTATGAGGTCATAGGCCAACACTATGAGACTACCAGTAGGAGTCCATAATATCGTAATTTGAGTATATATGCTGGGAATATATATAGGGCACCAGTATGAGTCCATGATTCACTTACTTTATTAGTCCGCAGACTACCATAATGATACACCAAGCTATGTGCATGAGCCGACATGTTACTACGTACATTACATCTTTGCTAACCAAGGGCTTCGAGCAGACATTCTCCTGTTAAAAGGAGAATATTTGCTCGAAGCCCTTGGTTAGCGAAGATACGTACATTAGTGTATCATATATAACATGAGTAATTTTATTTTTAGCACCATAATTGCCGGCCATTTTAACTTATTTTAAGTCATCAATGCATTTCCTTTAGAAATAGTGTTATACATTAACATTATCATATACTTCGGAGAGATATAGCTTCAAATTGTACACATGAAAATGGTTTGTATACCACAAGAAATTGGAATAATTGGTGGCCATCTTTGCACCATGATTCAAAATGTATACTATTGATATTTTTTTCATCTTAGAGGGTGTCCTACAGGATTTCAGAAACACTTAGGGGACATCTAAATGCCCACAGAACCCCTATTAGCCACTGGACTACATGTGAAGACATTTATACATATAAAATGCATATATGCACTTAACTGTTTCGTAAATTATAATTGTATAAATCGATTTTAAAACTCATAAAATAATTTTTTTCTATACTCTTGGTACTTTGAGTGCTGATTAAGAATGAAAACAAAACATTTAAACAACATTTGCCCTTTCTAGAACCTAGATCTAGTACTTAAATCCCCATTTTTAAAAATAATGCAAATTCATAACAATACTTAACCATTCAATACAAAATGCACTGATTTGACCTTTGACCTCTGAGTGACATTAAATAAAAATGCATTAGCGGCATCCAGCCTGGGGATACTTGTTATACAACAAGGAACAATTTTAACATGAACGCCAAGCATTACCAAAAATGCCATCAAAAGTGTCATGATCTGAGCCGGTAGAGTATAACTGTTAATTTTCACTGAAAAATATATATTACCCAACCCACTAATAGAACAATGTATATCATATGAATCAGACAATAGACATCATCTTACGATTGCAATTTGGAATAACTATAAATAGTAACAGAAAGATTTCAAGAGTTGGCCTTCTTTCTAAAAGTTTGAAGTATATGTCTTAAACTACCTCTGTGGACAATTTGGTGCTTTTGTCCATCATGTCTAGATACCTTTGAAATATTCACGTTTGACCCCTGACTATAGGCTATGCCACACGGATTCAGCTAGTGGAAACAGCATAAAGGCCTTGGGGAAACTCGATGGTTGAACTTGCAACAAACTTTTTCGGGAGATTTTGGCGAGATTTGAGAGATTTTATGTACAATAGTCATATGTGCATGTTAATTAAAAGTTTTAAAATTTAAAATGTCTTTTGACTTATGAGAAGCAGCACGTGATGATATCAAGAATGTGTAACTAAACTGTTGTGTTATGCAGTAATTTGCGAAATCTATACTTTTGTTATTTTAAAATAATATTGACAGTTATCTATTATTGGTTTATTTAACATGTTGTCTGTTATTTATTTATCTTGTCCCCATCCCACCCCCACCCCCACCCCCACCCCCACCCACACTTCCCCCACCCTCCACCACCTATCGTAAAATGTAAAATTTAGGATTGTTATTTTATTTTATTTACTGTGAACTGTTTTGTGTATAGTTAAATCATTGTTATCTATTATCTAGTATCATCAAATTCAATTTGCTGTTATTCTGTTATGAGACCCTTACCCCAACCCCATCCCTCCCACCCTCAGCTTTATTTACAACATAACGTGAAGCAATTATTTAAGATGGGTTACAAATAAAACAAAATGTTACTAGTTTATATTTATTGGAATAAGCTGGCCATGGCTTCAACAATAAATAGTGTACAATAAAATGTGTAGTTAATCAAATTGGAACATTTCAGGTAAATCCAATGTTCATAGTCCAAACTAAGTTTAAAAGTGAAAACCCTGGGAACAGATGTTCACAAAGACAAGTCTTAAAATTAAAAACTTCTTGCATAGAAAATAACAAAGTTTTTAGAATATTTTAACTACACTATGCTGTGTCCGCGAAATACCGCGACACAAAGTTCATAGATGATTTTAAAGTTCTTCGTGTTCCGATACCACCACGTCTTGCACCGTCAATAGTAGTATTTGAAAACTTCGTGTAGGTGTATCCCCAAAGATTGCACCAATGTGGACCACCGCAAACGAGATCCGGATGAAGCCATGACGACGACGACAGACCACTAGACATCTCATCTCCTCATGCATCGATACCACAACGTCTTGCACCGCCAATAGTAGTATTGAAAACTTCTTGTAGCTATATCCCCAAAGATTGCACCAATGTATACCACCGCAAACGAGATTCGGATGGAGCCATGACGACGACGACAGACCACTAGGCATCTCATCTCCTCATACACGACAAGCCAAAGACACTGGTACCAAATACAATATAAGCGACAAACACAGGGGAGTGTGGGTGGGTTAGTTTGGAGATAACAATTAAATACCGATTTTTAGAACACAAAAAACAGATCGATACTGACCAATTGGCGCTCACTGCAAAGAGGTACACGCGTTAGAATTACAAAAAAGCTCAACATCAGTTTGTTGCGATAAAATAGTGTTATGGATGTGAGTTGACATAGTTATAATTTTAACAGTTATTGTTCAGTAAATCGTTAAACTCACTTATTTCACATTTTTTGTTTTTTCATTTCCGTGTCGAAAGTCGACACGATTGAATTTAGACTGGTTCCCATCGTCACATTCGCTAGTAACCAGAAACATTGCTAGCGGGAGAACCATCTCAACTCTCGCGATAACTTACGCTAGTTGGCAGGGTATATAAACTGCAGAAAGATAGATTTTCAAGGATTTGTTTCTTTGACTCGAAGGTGTTCACTTGCACAGTAAGAGGTAGCTATAGTCTAATAGTGTATTGAGGCCTACCTGTATATTCCTTCTGGTACAAGGGGAAATTTCGGGAGCCTCAATTACTAGCGAGCTCGCAGTTTTGGTGCGTGCGGCTCGGTGTAGAGCTAGGTGTTATTGAGAAACTTACTGCGCTGTGCGAGACGCTCAATTGCGCAAGTCAATTGGTAAAACTGAGCAGCTCAGTTGATAACGTGAGCTGGCACTCACTGTTGAGTAGCTCAGTCGTACTGTAGAGGATTGAGCTGTGTTGGCTCACTTGAATAGTGATAAACATTATCATTGCGAGCTGGAAAGCAGTCTATTTCTATATACTGTAAATAATATGCTACTGTAAATACGTTTTTATTAAGATGTTATCAGATCTCAGCAAGTTAATCTGAGACGTATTCACGAATCATTTTTAATGAGCGAGTTGCTCAATCACAAATTAAGCGTGTATATATCTGTATATACTAGAATCATTGTAGGGAGCAACGTGTATATATTAGCTCTGTCCAAATTGATGTTGTGAAAATTAGTTCCGCTCGGTACACGCTACATAATTTGGTGGCAGCGTCGAGATATAAATTTGATAATTTTCAAACAGTAGTATAGGGTGGCTTACCAAAATGAACACACTAGAAGACTTAAATCAAACTACTGAGCTACTTGAATCCCGTGTGCGCTGGGAGATAGAACTGGCTGAAGTGTACCATTCTACTCCAAAAATTGCTGGAGATAGAAGATCTCGAGATTCGGGAGTACACACAGCAAGGGCTTCAGTTTTGAGCAGCGACGAAACTGGCTTGAAAGATCAAGCATCAAGCATGCAGAAGCCTGTAATAAACGCTGTACAATTTGCAGACTCCCAAGGGACAGAAGATACAAAATAAGATCTGAGTCGATACCTTGTGAGAGATAAGGCCGATAATCGATCGCCAGAAACAAAGAATGAGTGCAAAACTGGTAATGACGACCATTTACATCTAAAAGATGCCGAGGCTGGTATAACATTTCGAAAGAAACCTGCTCAAAAAGATAAGGGGCGTAAGTCTCCACCAGACAAACAGTACAAGGGTGGTGGTCGACCCACTATAAAACCGGCTACATATGATGGAAGTTCATCATGGATAGATTATAAGACTCACTTTGAGGCTTATGCCATACTTGCTAACTGGAACGAGGAAGAGAAATATTTGTTCTTAGCCGTCTCGTTAAGAGGACACGCACAGGCTGTATTAGGTGATATGCCTGGTGGGTCTATGAAAACATATGATGACCTAGTATTAGCTCTCAACCAGCGTTTCAATCCCCCAAATCAAACTGAGTTGTACAGAACACAACTCAGAGAAAGGCGTCAAAGTGCCTCAGAAACACTCACCGAGCTTGGCCAACATGTAAGGCGTTCTCGCAAGAACACCATTAAGATAATGGACATAATAGAGAAAGAAAATGAAGCAGAAGGTGACCTTTTCGCCTCTGCTACAAATTTATTCCAAAAACAGGGAATCACCATCAACCCCACTAAGATCTTGGCCATTCACAGAATCCCTGGAAAGGCAGGGCACCCCAAGCCTGTCTTGATGAAATTGACAAACAACACTGAAAAGACCAAAATCATGCGATTGAGATCAACATTCAAAGGCATGGGACACCGCCTAGTAGATGACGTGACCAAGCACAACGCAGAGCTCATCAGACGTCTCACTGCCCATGATTCCATCGAACAGGCATGGTACTTCAACGGGTCTGTCTATGGGAAAACTACATCTGGAAGACGCCACAAATTTGACATGTTTGACAATATCAGTGATGTGATTAATCATTAAAACTATGGATACATGTGTGTAAATACATGTATTGTTTCATGATATTGAACACTTAGACAGTTAAATCCCCTGCACCCTTCCCCTGAATCTGCCGTTACATAATAATTTGATTTGTAACTTAGCAGGTAATTAGGCTACCAAGAGAACAAAGTAAGACTCGGACCATGTTTTACAGTTACAATACTTTGAGTGACAGAGTGACCATATGAACATATAATTATTGATAAGTTGACCCAATTGTGTAGCTTACTTATTATGTTTCCATTTGGGATTATAAAAACTACTCTACAGTTTGGGGAGTACAATTGTTTATATGTGTAGGTCTATATTATGTACACTGTCACATGTGTGGAGTGTGTGTAGATGTATGCATGAATACGTATGTTTCCCTCTAGTAAATGTACATGTATGTGTACATGAGTATGTGTATGTGTGGTGAGGTGGAGGCTGTGGGGTGGGACTGTTTCTTTCTTCTTTTTTCTTTTTTAGACCTCAGTTTTTCACAAAATATAGACAGCTCTATATATATATGCGTATATATATCAAGTACTGAGCATAGAATAACATATCGTTTCATGCAGCATAGAGATGTCATAGTTGTCAGAGTTGCTGTATTCATGATTTGTCTTTTCTTTTCTTTTTTTCTCCTTATTATGTCAGAACTGCCGTATATTATTTATTATTATTGTTAATACATTTTTATTTTTTAAAGATAAAAGTTAACTCATATTTGTTTATTAATATTTTAATTTTGTAATGACTTATGATAACGCATTAAATGCATCGAAGTTATCCTGGTCTTCATATACAAAATATTTAAATTAATAAAGTAATTCAATTATTTACCCTAAATGCTTTCTATAAAACATATGAAACATCTTTAATACTTTTTGTATAAAATCTCATGGATTTATTTTTACTCTTCTTTAAATCAGATTTTTAAAAAAAAGTCATTATTATTTTAGATGGATTAGTTGATTTGATAACTAATGGATTGGTCATTTGATCTGATTTACTGGGTGGCTGATAGAGTGATTGATTGACTGAATGATTTATTGATTGTAAATAGATAGACTGATTGATTGATTGATTACTGAATGACTGATTGATCCATTGATTATTTGATTGATTGACTGAATGACCGATTGATCCACTGATTGATTCATTCATTGATTATTTGAGCGATTATTAATATTTGAATGGTTTACAATATGACATAGATACCTCTTTGCCATTACCGTTTTTTCATGTTTTCCTATATTATATACCTCTTTTAATAGAATAAGACTGATTTATAAGTGCTGAATTGTCATTATATATGCACTACACTTAGATTAGTAGACATGCAGAGAAGTTTTGAATTCTGCATTTACTTAGTTTTCTTTTTGTACTCTGGTGTTACCTCCATGCCCACCACACATTGTTTTTCAATTTATGTAAATGACTAATGTGAAAATATTATCTGTTAATTGCCAAGGTCTTGGGTCGGCAGAAAAACGCTTAGATGTTTTTAATTACATTAAATCTAATAAATGTCAAATACATTTTTTACAAGGTGTACATTCAACATCGGCAACAGAGAATTTGATTCGTGCACAATGGGGCAGTGAATATGTTTTTAGCTCTGGAAAATCAAATGCTAGAGGAGTAGCCGTTCTATTCAGTAAAGAATTAGACTTCAAAATTCACAATTATATTTCAGACCCAGAAGGAAATTTTCTTATTATAGACGTATCTGTGGATACCAAAAGGTTTACATTAATCAATCTTTATGGCCCAAATCAAGATTCACCTTCTTTTTTTAGAAATATCATCTCAAAAGTGGAAGATTATGAAAATACTGATCTTAATTTTTGTGGTGATTTTAATTTAGTCCAAGATACCAAGCTTGACTACTATAATTATAAACACATTAACAACAAAAATGCACAAAAAACAGTGTTAGACATTACGTATGAAAACAATTTAATTGACCCTTTTAGAGAATCTCACCCTAACCTGAGAAGGTAT
This sequence comes from Cyrtodaria siliqua, assembly GCA_037043455.1. NCBI lineage: Eukaryota > Metazoa > Mollusca > Bivalvia > Adapedonta > Hiatellidae > Cyrtodaria > Cyrtodaria siliqua. The sequence continues at coordinate 71,736 of JAWPHD010004762.1, read as the reverse complement.
ACATGGCGCCAAAAAAATCCTCTTAAACAAGCTAGACTTGATTTTTTTTTGGTTTCTGACTCCCTTCTTTCATTTATAAATAACTGTATAATTGATACCAGCTATAGGTCTGATCAATCTATGACAATACTAAACTGTAGCTTTACACAATTTGTGAAAGGCAAACCCTTATGGAAGCACAATAATTCCCTATTAAAGGATTTAGACTATTTACAAACCATTAACAACAAAATAACTGATATTAAAAGTCAGTATGCGTGCCCTGTCTATAATATGGAAAATATTGATAATTTGCCAAATGACCAAATACAGTTTGTGATAAATGATCAGCTCTTTTTAGATACTTTACTTATGGAACTTAGAGGAAAGTCAATTTCTTACTCAAGCTACAAAAAGAAGCAAAATGATGAACTAGAAAAAAAACTTATAAAACAAATTCAAATAATAGAAAATGATCTGACACCTAGTAAGACCGCCTTACTTCAACAGTTAAAAGATGAACTTCAGAAACTGCGAAAAAATAAAAATGAATGGAATTTTAATTCGGTCACGTGCAAATATAATTGAAGAAGGAGAAAAGCCAAGTAAATTTTTCTGTAATTTAGAATCCCATAATTTCACTAGTAAAATTATCCCAAAAATTGAAAAAGAAGATGGAACTATTATAACTGATCAATTTAAGATTTTGGATGAAACAAAATCATTTTATGAAAACTTGTATTCCAACAAGGACTCAGAATTAAATAATGTTGATCTCAATCAAGATTTTTTTAACTTCAAAGTACCAACCCTTAATGAACAAGAATCAAAATCTCTGGATGGCTTTCTAACATATGAAGAAGCATCCCGTTCTCTATCATCCATGCATAATAACCGTTCACCCGGAACAGATGGCTTTGGAGCAGACTTCTTTAAAGTGTTTTGGAAAAAAATAGGTCATTTTATTGTTCGAGCTATCAATTATGGTTACACAAAAGGGGAACTTTCAATAACTCAGACAGAAGGAGTCATAACTTGTATTCCAAAAGATAACAAGCCAAGACAATTTTTAAAAAATTACAGACCCATATCTCTACTCAATTGTGCCTATAAAATAGCCTCAGGAGCCATAGCATACAGACTTAAAGCTGTATTACTTAAACTTATTAATGATAGTCAAACTGGTTTTATTGCAGGGAGATATCTTGGTGAAAATACTCGTTTAATATATAATAACTTGCAATTTACAGAAGAGCAAGATATAGCAGGTCTTCTATTGTTGGTTGACTTTGAAAAGGCATTCGACTCTTTATCATGGTCTTTTATCTATAAAGTCTTGACGTATTTTAAATTTGGTAATTCTCTAATATCATGGATTAGATTATTTTACCATAAAGAAAAACTAGCTGTTAACCTCGGAGGGCATTTATCCTCATTTTTTTCAATCGGTAGAGGCTGCCGTCAGGGTGATCCGATCTCGCCATATATCTTTATTTTATGTGCAGAAATACTAGCAATAATGATTAAAAATAATACAAAAATTAAAGGAATAACAACAAGGAACATAAATTATCACAATATGCCGATGACACATCAATTCTTCTGGATGGAACCTTTCTACCAAAACTGGCAAAAATACAAAAATATTTTCGAACCTTCCTAAAATAAACTTATTACAAAATGAGTTTTTGTAAAATTTTGTAATTCACTGTATGAAATATTCACCAAATAATGGGATAAAAGATAATAATATCTGAATAAAAAGTGTTTACATAGGCCAATTTAGCTGAACCAAGACCGCATCACTTTTAAAGTTGATATCATTTTAATCAATGCTCATATGTTTCCTGTTGTGCGGGGCTGCATGGGGGTTAGCATACAGAGTAAGAAAACTTAGATCTTCACTAATTTTTCTCTATTGTTTAACATGCTAAAATACTTCCCCTTAATAATAAAAATATTAACTGCATCTATTGCAACATGTAGTATAACTATTTGTTTACATTTTAATTAATAATGATAATATGCTTGTACTTTATGCTCATATGAATCTTCAGGAATTATTAAGATATATATCATTATATTTGTAAGGTGTGCGGTGGGATGGTCCTCCCCGACCCATCACACACCTATTTACGGGGAGAATAAACGGGTCACCCAAGTGGTGATTGAAAAAAACAACAAAAAAACAAAAACAAAACATGTAAGGCGTTTAACCGACCTTGCTTACCGGACTGCGCCCAGTAGAGTTAAAGACACATTAGCCAAGGAGCAGTTCATAGATGCTCTGGCTGACTCAGAAATGCGTCTGAGAATCAAACAGTCTAGACCAGTTGATCTTAATCAAGCTGTTGGACTTGCGGTGGAGCTCGAAGCATATAATAAAGCAGAACTAAAGTCAAAATCATTTCTCAGGCCTCTGGTTACTGATAATGAACAAAAAGGTACGGGCCAATTGATGCAGAAAATGGACTCCTTACAAATGACTCTCTCAAAATTACAAAATGAGCTCACAAATATGAAATCACAGACAACTTCGTCACCTATAAACAGGTATTTTAACAGGACGAAACGAGACATAACTTGCTACCAATGCAAGGGGAAGGGTCACATAAAGCGGGATTGCCCCAATAGGGAAAAACAAAGTCAAACAACCAACAAACAAGCTAACGATAAAAGCATTAAAGTTGGAAGCATGAAAGTTGGAGATGCTGGGCTTTTCCTAACTGGTTACATAGGCAATAAAGCAGTTAGCTTCCTAGTGGATACAGGAGCTACTGTGTCAATATTGTCAAAAGATGTCTATCATACTTTGTGTGAGGAGGATTACTTGGGTGTTGAAAACTTGATTAAGGTTAATCGAAAGGTGCTCTCGGCAAACGAGCAGCCGTTAGAAGTTCTGGGGAAAATAATGACAGAAGTTAGAATAGAGAATAAGTCATTTACGCATCCACTTATAGTAGCTCAGATATTGGTGGATGGCTTCATTGGTTTAGATTTCATGCGAGAAAATAACTGCCTAATTGATACTGTTAAGGGAGAAATGAGAATAGGCACACATCGTATGCTACTAGAGACAAAGGGACAGTTGGGGTGCTATAGGATAGCTCTTGAAGCAACAACAAATTTTCCCCCGCGCTCTGAAATTATCACTTCTGGTAAGGTCTGTTTTTCTGACCATGAACATATTTCAGAGGGATTTAGTGTTATTGAACCGATAGGGGAATTCACTAAAACAGAGCGAGGCATGGTTGGGAAAACTTTAGTTAAAAATAACAAAACCGTCCCAATGCGTCTAATGAATTTGTCAGAAGAAGTGAAAGTGATAAGGGCAGGTACGATCATTGCGACCATGAATCCTGTGTTAGAGGTAAATACAGAGTCCTGATTCTACAACAGGGAGTGATAGATTGCCCCCCGCTCTCACTGAGCTCTTGGAAAGATCCAGTACAGGATTAACCAGAAAACAAAAGCAACAATTATCTGGATTGTTAACAAAATATACTCCGTTGTTTGCGGTGGATGACAATGACTTGAGAAAAACAAATATTGTCAAACACACGATAAACACTCAAGAATGTTCACCTATCAAGCAGTCGCTCCGTCGAGTGCCCGTCGAGTGCCAGTGCACATGCAAAAAGAAGTTGATACAAACATTGACAACATGCTACAGAGGGGTGTTATTGAGCCGTCATCTAGTCCTTGGGCATCTGGTATCGTGTTAGTCAAAAAGAAAGATGGCAGCACACGTTTCTGTGTCGATTACAGAAAGTTAAATGCTGCCACCGTCAAAGACGCATAAAACCTTTTCCCACAACACGAAATCATGCTGTAAACCAAGTGGCTTTACATAAATCATGAGCTCTTAGACTGTATTTTCGGCAAAACTGTTTACTGAAATAAATTGCTAAAAATGAAAAACACCTAACAAATTAATCTAAACAGAAGCATGTTTAACCCTGTAATTTATCCCTGTGAAGGTAAAGCAAATACAGAAATTAAAGCACAATATAAAAGCATATTTGCTCACTATGATATTGATTACAACTATAAAATATTTTATAACTCAACAACTCAAAAGCTATGAAAAACCGTTTAAATGCAGATTTCATGTCCACTGTTCCCAGTTATGCCACGGGACCAATGTTACTTGTTCAAAAGTGCTGGAGTGCCGTTAGAAACCATTATCTTCAGATCTGCTCTATCTTGCACTTCTTTTGTCCCTCTCCCCCGAGCATACGGACTTTTCGATACCCTTTTTGGCATGAAACCAGTAACACAGGATAGGTTTATATATAGGTTTTTTTGTTTTTTTTATTATTATTATTATTTTTTCTTTCCCCACTATGAATCCTTAATACTGTCGTGAGCTTCAATAAGTTTACCAGATTTAATATGCAATAACAGAACATTATATATATATATGTATAACAATTAAATTACGATTTATTTTTGATTTTTTTTATTTTATGATTTTTTTTTAGAATAATGTTAGACTATGTCCCAGAAATCGACATCAACACTTTCGTTTGACACTATTGCAACATTATGACGCAATAGCCTTGCGCTTGCAATGCCACCCTATATAATGCCATACTTATGTTAGGCTATTCCAGACAAATGGAAATAAACACCTCAAGTTCTTACTCAAATATTATACCTACCTCTCGTACATTATTTAAACAAAAGTGGTACTATAATATTTTTCTAGGACTGAAGCTAAGTTATATCACCGCCTTGGCAAGGTCATCCACCATCCAGCATGTCCCGGCCGTTATCTATGTCTAAATAAGGTCACAGCCTTGGCAAACGTCATCTCCCATCCTGCACAACTACAAATTCCAATCAATAACCAGAGTTGTCGTTCTTTTTGCATATTCCTATCTGTCAGCATCGTAGTACAATACGGCCGTTGCGAACAAAAGCAGGGTATACCGACATGTAACAAGCATTCAACACTAATATTTGATGCGTATTATCAACAAGTAGTTTGGAGATAACAATTAAAAACCGATTTTTAGACCACAAAAACAGATCGATACTGACCAATTGGCGCTCACTGCAAAGAGGTGCACGCGTTAGAATGACACGTTCATAGTAACCTCTGATTTCCACCCCCTGAAATAATTAGTATTTTTTCCCTAGTAGAACAAATCCCAATGTTGACTTTTATGTGCGTGAAAAATGGGCGAATACATATTGCGCTTTATTTGGTCTTATCTACCCAGACCGATATTTGCCAATAAAAGTAAATATACTAAATTGAAAAAAAAAAAAACTCGGGAATTCCCGCTATATAATTAAGAAAAACGCAGAATGGGCCTGGAACCTTCTCATCTGCAGAACTGCAGCGTTGCTTCAAATTATCTTGTAAAAACTCCATGTTTTGCAGGAGCGACAACCATTGTTTTCTGCCATCACTCAAGCATCACCTAAAACAATATAGGGGTGATGATGAAGATCTTTAATGAATATGATAAAAATGACAAAATGAACTTGAATACCCATCTGCCTGGATAAGCAGTGGCCTTAGTTCTTGCTCCGGATTAATAATATTAATGTTGTACTCTAAACTGACACTCCATAAGCTTCATCTAAACACGTATCGTTTACAGTTAAAGTTCAAGGACCTAAAGTATACTGTGATACAATTAGCTGGTACATAGAGGATCTGACATGAGTTGTCATTTCATACAACATTTTATTAAACGAGTTCAGGAATTTGTTAGCCTCTGACGATCTTAATAACAAATTCCTGGACGAGTTTAATAAAATTGTGTATGAAATGACAACGCGTGTCAGATCTTTTTTATCACATGAATTTTGAAATTTTTAAAAAATTTAAAATTTTGAATTTTTGAATTTTTGAAATTTTGAATTTTGAATTTTGAATTTTGAAATTTTGAAATTTTGAATTTTTGAATTTTTGAATTTTGAATTTTGAAATTAGGAATTTTGCATTTTGGAATTTTGGAATTTTGAATTTTGAATATTCATGGAAATTGAATTTTTCATACTTATTTTCACAGGTCAATATACAAAATCGCGTTTATCGGCCAAGTGTCCGCCATAATTGTTTGTAAATACGCGGAGTGATATATAGGACGAGTGATTCGGTCGCCTTGTATTACACATGGTTAATATAATAGGATTATTACTATAGTAACTTGTTCTGGAAGTTTGTATCACCTCGATTAGGTAAATGCCAGATCAGGATCCTGAACTGGCATTTACCTAAGAGAGGTGATACAAACTTCAGAACAAGTTACTATAGTAATGATCCTTTTATTATATACCTCTTTACATATCATTAAAATAGAATACATGTATCAAAAACAACAAATTAAAATAAAGTCAAATTAACTGAAAACCACCAACAGGAAAGACATGAAAACATATATATTACACGCGCATGAAAACATGTACATTACATTGCAACAACTACAGTACACCTGTGTTCATTACACATCAAATTCTGGTGATTTACCAACTGACATAATCTGAAATTAATTAATTAACCCAGAATGTTCACAAACGCACAAACAAACATTCTGATAGTTCACATTTCATATTAAAACATTCATTGTTCTTAATATATTACTAGCTTGGCAATCCCCAACATTCCAATCTGACATTTTCCAAAATCTATTTTTAGTAGCATACTGATAACCTGTAGTGTGATAACATGTAGTGTGATACGGATTGTTGTATTCAATTGTAAGAAAATGAAGGTACAATGTATGTATTATTGATAGGGAAATACGTAACGGGTATATTATACGCAATACAAGCAGTTTCATGTGATAAAACGTTCCTTATCGCGTGATGTGATCTACTTGTTTGCGTTATACAGATTGATCTGAAACGATCGGAATATTGATTAATCGATTTTTAATTAGCGCGTATTGTCTTTCTTCGTGGTTATCAATTTATTGCCCGCTTCCTTCAACTTTAATCCAACATTATTTTTTCTTATTTTTTTACTTTTTGTTTCTTGCATGTATGGCAGATTCTTTTTTAAATGCTATTTGAAAGTTTAACTGTTTTAGTACATGAGCCATGAGGTTGGTCGGTACCATCTGAGATGGCAAATTCTATTATAATTGTTTTCGAAATCATTGATGCCTACAGGGATCAAATTTAATATTTTAGTCACTTGCTAAAAAACCAATTGCGAAGATTTTCTACTTGCTGTTTTAATCAAGGTACTTGCATTAATAATTTAAAACCTCGATTCATTTTAGAAGGATTGCTATACATGTAATAATGACATTTTCACACGCAGCTAGATCTGCTGTGTTGACAGATCTATATCACTAGCATTTCTTGTCCTAGCTCCACCAAATTTGGGCTTTTTTTTTTATAATATTATCTAGAGGGTCACATTATTTATTTATTTTTATTTTTTTTTAGTTTTTTTTAAGACTGTTTTATTTTTAGATATTTTATTGGTCATATATTTTACAGTGGTTTCAAAATATCAAAGATACATATAATAGTAATGTAATACATTAATAAAGCAGTTAATAGTACCATGTTTATGTAGACATATCGACAAATTGTAACAATTAATTTACAGAGTAACAGCTATGTTGGTAGATCCTTTCTAGAAATATTTACCGCTTTATTATATTTGTGTTTTCTGTTTAGCGTTGTTAAAGGGCTGCCCAAATAAGTATACAAAGCAGAAAATGCAGGATATACATATGATCCTTCAACCACATTTAGTAATAGTAATAATTAAACGTACCATGTTTACTTAGACATATCAACAAATTGTATCAATTGCAGAGTAACATCTATGTACTAGTAACTGTGTCAGCTATATATTCTGAGCTTCCATGGAACCAAAATTGTGATGGGCCATAAGATGTGTAATAAACTCAGATCAAGGTTTGCATGTAATTGTTGTATACATCTATAGCATTTAAACCATTTGCGTTAGCTAAACCAAATGGTGGGCTGGGATTCCTTATATCATTATCTAGATGGGTGCATAATTGATTTAGGTTCAAATTATCACGGGCTCCCTACGAGCTTAACATAGCCTAAGAAATGTTCAATAATTTTGGTTTAAGGAAACATCCAATCTTTGTTACTAACCATATGATTTACTCTTCTTATTCTCATTTCATTCATACTGGGGTATACCCCCACCCCGCCCACACAACCCGAAACCCGGTTATTTATTTATTTTCATATTTCTGCATTGTTTTGTTTATTGATTCTTACACCTATAACTATGGTGCATAATGCCCACCTAAGTTCCAACTCCCCACCCATCCATCATCAAGAGGGTTGTGGTTGGGGGACGGTAAGGTGCACTATATGCATCCAATATATTGTTATATATACTGAATATGTATGTTTACACTTCTTATTCATATCTCAAACCATATTGGGTTATGGGCTCGCCTCGCATGGAGGTAAGGGGTTGGTGAGTGGTGGAAGGGGTGGGGTGAGGGTGGGGCAAATGTAAATATTTCTTAGTCGTTAGTTTTGTTTATTATTACATCATAACTGTGGTTCCTGATCTTGGAGAGGGTGGGTGGGGAAGGGGAAGGCGGGGTGCACTATCAAATGAATTTTGTATCTATTTTTCTTAACAGATAACATCAATCCTTATCCAGTTATTTAAAAAAGAGTAAATATTTCTGTGTTGTTAGACTTACACCGTGATTCCTACTGCCTACCTCAATCTTCACGATAAAGTCCATATTTTCAATTCGGTCCCCAAGGTCACAGATCATTATGTTACTATTTTTAGCACCTTTCAAGATGGCCGCCAATCAAATGCTTAAATACAGCAATATATTCTTAATTATGGCTTATCCCAAGGAGCATTCACGCAGAACTGTTTTATTTTATTTTGGCTTCGATTTAGGCTCCTTTATAATATACTAAATGTCCCCATGTTAAATATTTTCGGCACATTTCAAAATGCTTAAATATAGCAATATGTTTTTAATTATGGCTTATCCGAATTTACATAGAAATGTTTTATTTTACTTTTGATTTAGGTTTAAGCTCTTCTATAATATAATAAATGCCCACCACAATCTCACCCCACTCCTCTGTTACTATTTTAGCACATTTCAAAATGGCCGAAATCCAAATGCTTAAAGATAGAATATGCAATAGATAGAGTCTGGTCTCAGCGAGTTGGTTTATTTAATCGAGGTGTTTAAATAACCAACGAGCTGAGACATACTCTATCTTTTTTTGTAGCGACGTCCATACTCTAAATTCCTCTTTCTGGTAATTGTAGTACGGTATAGCCACGCCTATTAGTTACCCTAAATTAAACGATTTAATGCTTTGCATTCATCAAAGGAAATGTCATCATTCTTCAATTCCGTAAAATGTTCTTCAGGTTAAGCCATAATTAAGAATGTGTAGCATGGTCGGTGACATTTCCTTTGATGAATGCATCATCATCACCACTGTATTGTTTTAGGTGCTGTTTGAGTGAAGGCAGAAAACAATGGTCGTCTCTCCAGCAAAACATGGAGTTTTTACAACATCATTTGAAGCAACTCTCTAGTTCTGCAGATGAGAAGGTTCCAGGCCAATTCTGCATTTGTTTTAATTATATAGCGGAAATTCCCGAGTTGCGTTTCTTTATTTACTTTTTTGGCAAATATTGGTCTGGGTAGAATAAAATAAAGCGCCAACTGTATTCGCTCGTTTTTCATGCACATACAACTCAACGTTTGCTTGACGTTATGTTGTAGGGATGGGGATGGGGGTAAGGGTCTCATAACAGGATAACAGCAAATTGAATTTGATGATACTAGATAATAGATAACAATTAATTAACAACACACAAGACAGTTCACAGTAAATAAAATCAAATAACAATCCTAAATTTTACATTTTACCGATAGTGGTGGAGGGGGCAGAGTTGGGGGACAAGATAAATAAATAACAGACAACATTAAATTAACCAATAGATAACTGTCAATATTATTCTAAAATAACAAAAAGTATAAATTTCGCAAATTACAGCATAACAACAACAGTTTAGTTACACAGTTTTGTTACCATCAGGTGCTGCTTCTCATAAGTCAAAAGACATTTTTAAATTTTAAAACTTTTAATTAACATGCAAATATGTCTTGTACATACAATCTCTCAAAGTCTCGCCAAAACATCTCACCAAATGTTAGTGGCAAGTTCAACCATCGACTTTATGCTGTTTCCACTGGCTGAATCCGTGTAGCATAGCGTAGCGAAGAAAGCAAAAGCAGGCCGGCTGACCAAGGCTAGAGTAAAATTTCTTTAAAAATGTTGACACCTCAAAACGAGGTCATACCTAAAACAGGTACGATCGATGATTGATCAAAGTCCGTTTTTAAATTCTGAAACGGAAGGTTACGTTTATTGTTTGTCTTCAATTGTGTTTTTGTATGCCCTTACTGGATATTGTCTTGTTACTCTGTTTTCTGACAAGTCATTGGGTACTTGCTTGGCTGCTTTCTAGGCCTAGAAAACTCATGTAGCTTTATTTACAACATACGAGTCATGCAAACGTTGACTTTTATTTGCGTGAAAAAATGGCGAATATAGTCGGCTTATCGCTAGTGGGTACTTTAATCCTAATAATCTGCCAAGACCAATATTTGCAAGTATACAAGTATACGGGTTTGTCTTTCCGAGACTAGAATACACGTAACACAGCGTAGTAAAGAAATCAGAAGCATGCTGGATGACCGGGGCTAATCATTCCGTTGACATTTTATTGAATTAAAACATGACGTTACTCGAATTGTTTTATCATCTTTTAGATTTTAAATCGACATATTTTTATGACATAATCGACAAACAGTACATAGCTTGAAATAAATATCTCGTGTTTATCAGATAAATATCTCGCGTAATACAGATACTACCCATTACGTCGAGTACCTTTATCTTGATATATTTGTATTTGTTTTGTTTCAACGCGATATAAAGAAAAGAAAAAAATGTCAAGTTCACTAAAATCGATTTATTGTAAAATGAAGAACCTTGTCAACGTATTTGTTTTGCATTTATCGAATTGTGTCGTGTTTTGTCGACATACATATATCGATTTATAGATATATATCATAACAACTCGAGTTATTTTAAATGGAGAAATTCAATATAACCCAACAAGACGAGGCACGAATACGCTTCCGTACAGTTATCTTGTTAAATGCCGCGATACTACTGATCATGATAGTTCTGGTTTCGCGATAAATAATGTTATTGAGTTAACTATAAATATTTACGAGATAGTAAAGTGAATTTTCATGATAACTAGTCAGAATTATTACGAAAACAAAATTTCAAATGTTAACTATTATGCTAACGTGATGACAGAAGTGGGCAAGTTTTGTTAGATAAAATTGTTGAAAATTAAAGAGAAAATGTAGAATTATCGCGAAAAATACACGATAAATTATCTAGCTATCTCGTGGCAGAAATATGCCACCATACATTTCCTTTTCGACTTTTATATCTTCTTTTATGTGGGCTATTTCAGATGACTTCCCTAACTGGTTGGCCTACATCATAGCTGGAGTCATAGTTTTGCTCGTTATCACATGCATTTTAGTATTGTGTCTCCAACTGTTTGGGTAAAGTAGTGTGCCTTTATTTTAAACAAATATAAATAACTTTGCGAAATTAAAAACAAATACTATGTTTTGTAAAATAAAAACTTTAATTATGTTTTTTAGTATGTCTATAATTAATATAGTTTAATATAATGCATTTAACCTAATGCACGCCTTTTAAAAAAGAAACGCTGACTTATGAATTTCGATATGTTGAGTAAATGTTGTAGTAGTTACTATTTTTTCTTATTTGCAGGTGTTATGAAGGCGGTGGATTATTCGGAGCTCATAGAGGGTGTAAATGCTGCTGTGGCTCCAGAAACAACAGGTGATCAGTTTGAATGGTTGGAATATAAACTAACGAATTATTTGGTTTAGTACTAACAATAATATACTGAAAAAAAAATAAAAAAATCTGTAAAACTATTTTAAAGCCAACACATTATAGCAACAAGCATGGTGACGTGTTAGTGACAATATAGTCATAGTAACGGATACTTAGAAAAGGAAAGCAAATAAAACGCAATAACCCTTAACTAATATGTTAAATTACAACTAAAATGCAAGTAATCCATTAACGGTGCAGTTATAGTATTATCTTAAGGTCAAATGTATCACGCCTTTTAGTTAAAATCAGAACAAAGACATTACTGTTTTAAGACACTTGATATATACTTATATCACGTTGACTCTGAAATCGTATATTGACTATTCAATATTATGCGACTGATAACGTTTCGTTTACTTTCTTGTTTCTATATAATACAATATGTGCATGTGTAATGCACGAAATACAATATCAACTACAGCATCAGTGTATGTGCCAAACGTATCCGCCCAAATAACCGAAAGTAATTACTTTATCGTCGAATATTCATAAAAAACTGTTGTAAATACAGTAATATAAAGAAGGTCATAAAACTTTCAACATAAACGGATCAAGGCTTCATAATAATTTTGAGTGGGAAGTTTCGTTTATATGTTGTTGTGTCTTTTCCGATTGGAATTATTTTTTTAGGAATCAGCGTTCTTCTCAATGGATGGATATAACACTGTGCTAGATTATAAAACCAATGAACAGTAATTGTTATATAGCATTTCTTATATTGTTCATCTATCAGCTATGATCTACGGGAAGAGCAACGCCGAGAGTGCACATCGTTTCCACGCAGATATCAAGTTGACGCAAACGGTCGCCGTTTTCACATTGATGACCTCGGCCGCGCCTGCTACTACGAACACAAAAACCGAACTAATCATAAAGTGGCGACACTCTCATCAACGGTCACGGAATATCCCGCGTCTGTGGTAAACGTACATTAAATCATTAATAAATGGACATGTTAGGATGTCATTTGCTCTTAATTTGTGGTACAGTGCGGACCTACGGTTCCGTTGTGCTTGGGTGCTTTGGTTTCTATAGGCCAGTTTTTCTCATTTATATAAGAAGATGATCCATAACAGTTGTGTTGGCATTGTAACTGTCATTTTAGCAACTGAAGAGCTTAAGGAAAGAAGTTTATGACATAACACTTTCTCTTTTAAATTACCAAAATGAAATATCGACGGCTTCAACACTATTTATCGACGATGAGCAATAAGTGCAACTTCAACGTTCAGACAAAGATAAGGAAACAAGAACACAAACGGCACAATCTTTTTATCGTTTAGAGTATATCTTGCCCCAAATAATACAGTTCCACTCCGAAAAAAAGTTAATCAACGAAAGGAAGGAACCTAAATTAAAACACCAAAAGCGTGGCGTAATCCAGTAATTTGACCAATAGTTTTGTCTTATTTTCAGCACGAATCCAAAACCACATTTGTATCGTCCGAGAATGAACTGATGATGGAGAAGAGATTACAACCAGCTAAGGAGATAAATGCGTGGAAACCTCACGTGCATCACGTACGAAGCATCAACACAAGCACGAAATGAAACCCATTATAAAAACATCGTCTACTCCATTTAACTTTTAAACAAAATAGAACAATATACAGTGATTTATGACGAATTATATTCCTGGTGAAACAACACCGAAGAGCAATTCGTAACATTATTAATATATATATACATACATATTTCGTAGTATTAATTGAATTTCCATTTGTGTGCCGTCGTTGTTGTTGTTATTCACTATGAAACTAAACTTCTTGTGTTGTGTATGTACCCTCAAGCTGTTGAATGCATTACAATGTGCCGAAAGCTCTTGAAAGATGAGTTTGACTTAGCACATGTGTCATAGCAAGTAATGTGGTTTGTTAATGAATTGTTTGTTTTCCTAAATATTGAAGAAAGTGCGTTTCTTTGTACATTATAACTGTATTACAATGGGATGTATTTCATAAATGTACATTTTCCTCATTTAATTTAGGATTGTAAACGACGATGGACATACAGTTGTGTTCGCTCGAAGCTTTGGTTGTTGATGTAATGCGTATAAACATTTGTTAAACATTAGGACATGATTTTAACCAGAAAAAGGTCCAGAGCGTCCTGTCTCCAAGAATATATTATTTCAAGAACAAGATAGTCAATAACTACTAAAAATGGGATCTCTTGGAAGTAGTAAACACAAACAAGAGAGAAAAGTAGCAGACTAGGTTTTATATAGTCTGTTGAGAGGTAAAGTAAGGTGCAACATCCCTCACGGCCACTAGCACCGGCTTAAATAACGCCACACATATTGGGCTTGATCCTAAAGGATCGGTAAGTAATAACAATACTGATTTGTAGTCAGGGAGACTTTTTACGGCCGCCACACATCACTAAACAAACGTTAGTGTGAATGTCAATAAATACTGAAAATGGGATCCCTTTGAAGCCAAAAACACAAATAAGAGAGAAAAGTAGCAGACTCGGTTTTATTGAGTCTGTTCATGAGAGGTAATATAAGGTGCAACACGTTTTGAAAATATATTAATATTTATCTTGATATATAGGGCACGATGAGTGATTACCTGGCTGTTATGATAAAACGGTTTTACAGACAGGCATGGAACAAAAGGAAAACATATGTAAACACATGTGTTATGGATCTGGAAAACAAACTAAAACCTGAAATATATCAAGTATACAAGGTAGTCTAACTATGATGATTTAGTGCACAATGCTTAGTACTATAATTCGGCAAATAAGAATACTAGTTTGTAATCAATTAATTCAGGGCTATTTTTGGAATAAATACTTATTTCGTAAAAGAGTCAACATTGAGTGTTTTAACACTGTAAGAATTAATACTAAATGTGAAACTGCTATCTTGTCGGCCAGAGACGGAACCTAAAATATATATCTTAGTATTGCTTCTAATTGTTTTTGCTTACCTAGGTAAAGTATTGTATATCTAGTATATATAGTGTTTTATATATATTCAGTGTATATTGTGTAATAACATTGAAGTGTGTATCGATACAAATAAGGATCTAAATAAATCCGTCCGACGGTTTGCCATCTGGCATTTTTATAAAGCATAGTGAATGTTATCTCATTTTCACATTCCTATATGTCGTATATAAGCCAATAAAAATATGCAAGACATTATTTAAAGAACAAGAATCACTTGCAAGCAATCCAAAGTCGTATTTTTCAATGTGGAACTTATACATTAGGATCATACCCTACATAAATCAGCATTTAGGTAATACAACTATTTTCCTCTGACAAATAACCGAATAACTTATGGTTAGATTTCCTGTTTATATCTACTTTTACTGTATCTATTTTGTATGTTTTGTACCAAAATGCACACAATGATAATATATTGTGGACAATGATAATATAGTGTGGACTATTGTCCACACTATATTATCATTGTTTGCATTTGTCCACACTATAGTATAGTATCATTGTTTGCATGTGTTCATGTCCACACTATATTATCATTGTTTGCATTTGTCCACACTATATTATCATTGTTTGCATTTTGGTACAAAACATACAAAATAGATACATTAAAAGTAGATATAAACAGGAAATCAAACCATAAGTTATTCGGTTATTTGTCAGAGGAAAATAGTCAAAAATGAAATACAAAGCACAATGTGCATAGGAACAGACTAAAAAAGACGTGACAAAATAGCTTTCAATATATTATGTTTAGCTTGGCTGATCAGAATCGAACATCAGTAAATAGATACATAACTAGCATGTCACGGATTCAAACATGAGAAAAATGTTCCTTAAGAATCCATGACACCCACCTACCGCAAACAAAATCAAATGGGCAAATTAAACATTACATGAAAAGGACAATATACAATACAAAGAGTCGTGAAGCCAAGGCTTGGAACGTGACTTATTTCACCCGTCAAATTCGGATGGGTGAACATTCTTACTATCACCATCTATTAATGTGAACAGAACAATGCGCATAAAAGCTGAGCATGTGATACTATTTTCACTATCAACTTGCGATTTACTATCACCCTGTACTATCACCCTCGCGTGAGATATTAAGTAAATATCCTAATCTACCCTTTAGATGACTTTATTTATTATCATTAATATTATTAAATTATATTGTGAAGTTCTCACCACGAGTCCTGCGTGACTCCTCCTTTCTCATACATCATATATTTTGATCTGAGAAATAAAAGTTATTGTTGTTGTTATTGTCTAGAGGGTGCCATTGGTTATGATCAACCCTCGAAATATAAGACAGGCCTTTTTGAAGCGTTTTCCGATATTAAAGAAAAAATTGTTGATTTTGTTGAAAAAATCTGTTTTTAGAACTGAGCGTTTCAAAAAGCTAGCGGGATGATATTTTGCGCTATCACCCGCTATGACGCGTTGAGGGTGATAGCGCGAAATATCTACCCGGCAGGGTATGGGGATTTTACATGGAGTGTTTACAGAGAGGTATACTAATAAGAAATGACACATTGTTGTCTATCGGGATTTGGGCATTTTATTTGAAGTATAATAAAGATGAACTATATTACGCTGAATGTACTATTGCATGGTCATGGTGTGTGTGTGTGTGTAATTCTAAGGTTTATAGTCCGTCCGCCAACGAACACAGTCTGGACTTTGCATGGTCATGGTTACGAAATGAACGATTGCAGGAATGAACTATAATTGCAGAGTTAGTATATTTCCCATCAGAATGATTAAAACTGTTTAATCCTATATGATTGCTTCGAGGCCAATGAAAAGAAAAAAATCGCTTATATCTTATGATACATAATAAAAGCTTTTTTTTCGGCCTAGAAGCAATCGCGTGCGTACCGCCTGGTGCAATAGTACCCTTCTCGGGTATGTAGCCATTCCCTGTGATAAATAGGGCCTAGTTGTAACAATTGGTTTCTAAGAATTAAATATAAAACGTTTGCGGATAAACACAATATGAGGCTGAACGATGATATCTTTATAGGTGCCCGCTATAACCTGGCCTAAACCTCCTACGACCTTTTTTGCCACTGACCGTGCCAAGGCAACTGTAATCTATCAGTTTCAAACGTTATCCTGTGTATCTATCATTTGAAAATTGATTTTAGGGGAGTACAGGAGCAAAGTGTACAAACTATTAACAGTTAAATCCGCTGACTAGTTTAATACCTTGTAGCTCTGTACGGGAAATACACCTGATCAGAAACTGGTCTAACCTATTGATCTATATTGATAAAATAAAATGTTTACTTATGTGTTAAATACAAGTAGCATTTGAGTCGAGTTGTTTCTACGCTTGTGAGAATCAATTAGAAACAATAAAGAAACAAGTATTAAGCTTCATTAAATATTTATAAATAAAATGTGTCATCAGCTTCAAATGAAAAAGAGTATGATAATAGACCTTTGGAAACGGTCGAGCACGACACATACGAAATATTTCAGTCTCGTTTTGATTGAGACTGTTCATGAGCGGTAGTGAAATAAACTAGCTACCGCTCACGCCCTCTAGCCCCGGGTTGAGCAGAACTCAATATTAATGTTGTCATTGTAAATTAAATTGAAAATAGTTGAACGGGTACATATAAAGTATAAATAAAATGTGTCAACGGCTTCAAATGACAAGTTGTCATTGTAAATTAAATTGAAAATAGTTGAACGGGTACACATAAAGTATAAGCAAACTCCATTAAAATTATATACTTACTCTTTGGCGACAGCTAAATACAAAGATAACACAGACATACTTCAAATGTATCGTTTACGTCAGATTGCAAATATTATGATATCTGATAGCGACCTCGTTTGTACTGAACAGCACATGAGCAGGGAATTTTACTCTAGACGTTGTGGCGATGTACTGTCAAAACGGATTCGAACCCACATAAATGAAACTGAATATATATTTTTTTTGTTGCTTTAAATGCGTTTTTTGGGTGGCTGCATTTTGTGTAAGTAACATTTCTTGTTTGACTTTTGTATACAAGTATATAACCTGGCGGGGATATTTTTATTTTCTCCTTTTATTGGGATGACAGTAGGGTAAGAGTGAGGTTTGGTGCACCTTAGAATCCCATCGGCCATTTTTGTCACTGACCGTTCCAATGCGGTAGCCCTGTTTTCAACCCTTTTATGTTTGTGATGTCATGTTTTGCATTTTATTCATCTTTACATGTGTTGTTTATTCATGTGCGTGTATTTGGTTGACTGTGGTGCCTGATTGCTATATTTCCTGCTCGACTTGTATATCTACTTTTAAATATGCTGTGTTTTTTTATATACATTTATATGCTGGAAAATCTCTGATCGCCTCATGGGTCTAGTAATCTTTACGACCTTAGCTGTTGATGCGACTATACAATCCATTCAATTCAATATTCTGGAAAAAACGGAGCTCTTAAAATGAGGAGGAATGCCTTTTGTGAACCAAATACTGTAACAGAGCGCACTAAACGGTCTATCATAATACAAAATACTGATAAACAAAATTAAGTTAATTGGTTGCTCAAGCCAGTTGTATTGCCTTTAAGTGATAAGGAGAATAACTCATACGTTATTATTAGCTAATCCATAATTGATATCGCAGTTCTCTCATCTTTTTGGTAAAGTTAAACTATTATCCTTTTCCGCTTATTGCATTTAAATATTACTCACACTGTTTCATTGTGAAGATCGCCTATTTTGTAAAGGTAAACTATTAGTATAGTCTGCTTCTGCTATAATATTAGTATACTTATATCATTGCTTGCAAATAAAGTAATATCACTCAACGTGTTTGAATGTGATGATTGCTTCATTGATTGAGTGATGACAAATATGGACGACGGTTTGATTGAGAAAGGATAGTCATGGTCACTAATTGTTAAAAAACAGGAAGTAATATGAAAAATTGATAGATGTATTATACTGTGAAACATAAATTAACACGATAGAGGTCTCACTGATCTACCCGCGTTTACTCCTACCCTATGGTCTGTATATATATTGGAATATAAAAAACAAAAGATTAGAGACCACAAAGTAATAACTCATTTAGTTGGCAGAAGTCAGAGCAACAAACAGAATAAACCCATAAAGTTCTCCGGCCATGTTTTGTTTCATGAACATGTTTATGATTATTTAAATCGAAATCAATACACAACAGTAGATATTTACAATTCACACATTGCAATATCTGTGAAAAGCGAGAATAAGATGTTATTTGATAACGTAGAAAACTTTGCACAGGTAAATTAATCCACAGGTAATTGTTTTATCAATTATCTGGCAATAGTTGTGCAGCTATACAATTCAGATTTACATCGTCACGCAGTGGTAGAAGTAGTATCTACGTCATGCAAATAATACTTATTGTTACACACAACTTAGTAGCGGTTTTAAATATATGTTTCTCTTCGGGACTATCAAGAAATGTTCATGTGATGTTGAAGAGTTACATTTGTTAATTGATTATACTACACAAAGGGTGACCATTCATCTTTAAAGACACGACAATACAAAATGTATGACAAACATTAAACGTCTTTTGGATTTAGGTAGACGTCATCATAGGGTCCACCCACAATGTGCTGGGTAATCGCATACTGGCAAACTGTACATGGGTCAACTACTACACATGTAGTGCGTTGCAACACGAACGGGTCACAATGTGTTGCAATACGAACGGGTCATAATGTGTTGCAATACGAACGGGTCATAATGTGTTGCAATACGAACGGGTCATAACATATTTTATACATGTTTTAAAACAGTTTGACAAAGATTGTATTGAAAGATTATGAGCAAGACGATTACGAAGTTTGTACATGACATCACCGCAGAAGCGATGTCTCAAATTTTAAAATCGTTCACTTTTTTCACCTAAGCATTCAATGTAGACAATTATGTATGCACGTAGTGCAGAAATATCACATGTATAAGAAAATGAAATGAAATCACGTTTATTTGAAAAGTGTAACTTAGAGTGAAGCATTTAAGAAATTGATTTACGATCAAAATGGTCGTAAGTGGTTTCATAAAACGGGCCCAGCAGGTTGTTATAGTCCATGTCGCTGAAGAGTTCTTAAGTTATTTTGTTCATAATGGCTTATGTTTTAAAGTAGATCACGATTACGATAGCTACATTTTGCGAAAACGGAGTAGTAGTTGTTTAGCTATCCACAGGTTACGACTGTTGAATTCGACTACAAACGCAATAAAAATGATTAAGTTGAGAAACATGTTACTCGGAGAACACCCCCGTCTATGTGGGAATAATAACGATGCTAGAATTGAAATATTCTTTCTTGTCATAGATGTTGCCTTTTATTTAATTCACGTGATGTACTTGAAAATCATCAAACATATTTACATTTTTTTAACAAAAAGATAATTATAAATGAGTCTGTTTTACGTAAAGTACGCATGGCATAATACTTATATTCAGTGAAACTGGCACAAGTTATAAAGTTTGTTTTTAAGCACAAATTGTGATTGTAAGAACAGATAAAATTAGTATATATATTTTACAAATCAAAATACAATAAAATATAGACATTTTGATGTAATAGTTCAAACAACCATGTATTTTCTACGCATACAAAGTATACGTTTAATCCACGCATTTAAAACAAACAACAAATACAAAATAAACACCACAACATAAAAGGGGTGATAATAGGCGTACGGACTTGAAATGGTCAGTGGCAAAACGGCCGCTTAAGGTTTAAACCAGGATCAAGGGTGCATTAAACCTCATTCCTACCCTTTTGTCATATCAATTAAACGGGTCAGTTCAAATAAAGACATCCCCTCTAGTTCTGTCCTCTTCAACACTAGGCATCTTTAATAAGCAATATAAATAAAGACAAAAATGATCATGTATATATGAATATAGAGACGCATACAACTCTGCTTTAAATTCCTTTTGATATTTTGTCACGTTTTCCCAAGTCGCCATTTGCCTATTTTGTTCCATTTGCGCTATTTGTTTTATTTGGACCAATGTGATAGTTTGTTACAGTATCAGTTTGTTCTGTTTGCCATTGAGTGCAGTTTTGGCACTTACCGTTCAATGACAACATGCAGAAAACCCGAGTGGACACTTTTCTATCGTCTTATTTTTATATACATTTTTACATTCACTGCCATTTAAAACATGTAATGTTTTGTTGAATTGTAATGTTCATATACTATTTACGGTGCATGTCTCACGTCAACTAGTCTTCCCGTGCATAAGAAGCCATGGCGTTTAACATGATGGTGCTATGATAGTGCCATACTCTGTAGTGGTAGACTCTTTGGCTCTAGTTTTTGTGAGACATTATCAACTGTACCCGTCTCTGTGGTAGTAGTGTCCATAGTGATGGTCTCCATTGGACAGTTTCCATTATTATTCAATATGTTCACTTTTAAAAATATTATTTCGACACATCGGAAGATTACTTTTTAGTCTGGAAAAAAGGCCATAAACTTTGATAATATTCTTTTTCCTAACCTTTTCGTTTTTAATAGACCCCTGTTCATAAATAAATCGTTTTTTGACACACACGTGATTATAGAGTGCACACTGGTGATGTGGTGAGGATGGAATGTGTACTTTACGATAGTCAAGTGATCGCTTAAAGATAAAGCACGAGAATTAATTCTTTTCACTTTATTGGATATTTCTAACGGGTATGTGCTTTGTTAATGCTTATAGTATCTTTTGTTGTTTTTTATTTATGTTTTAATAAAACAAAAACATAATTTGGGTTAAATATATTTAGAAAATATAAATAATAATACTTATTTCGGGGAAATAAAATTTATGTTAAACTGATTCACACTCTAATTTGAAAACACAAAACGTAATTTGTGTATTTGACGCAGATTATTGAGAAAACAAATGTTGTTTTCGTGTTATTATGTTTTCTTTATTTTCTTTTACGGTATGAAATAACAAATATGAATAAGTATACTTATTTCCGGGAAATAAATTTATTTTTAACTAATTCACAACTTAATTTGTGTATTGAACACAGATTATTGAGAAAACAAATGTTGTTTTCGTGTGATTATGTTTTCTTTATTATCTTTTACGGAAATGAAATATGTTGTAACGCAGCATACACCGATATTGTGAGGCAAATTCTAACTCGGTATCACTTTTGAAAAATCAGTTGCAGAAATATATCAAAATAATATAGAGATCAAATTGACATAACATAAAGAAATCATATATAGAATAGGACCGAATTTAGCTTCGTTTAATCGGAAGAAAGTCACGTCAAAAATACTTATTCAAAACGTTGAATTTAATTTAAACTAAAATATAACTTTCATTGAAAAACAAAATAAGTAGTATGTGTATTGATATATAGGCCTTTTATTCAGAGAACTGTCAAATAATGTGCGCTTCCTATTTATTTTATTTTCAAGTGATTCTTTATAGAAAATTGATAGTGCATGAACCTTTATCTGGATCACTAGTATTTTGTAGACTGTGATTTAGTGATAGAAATTTGCATTATATAACATTTTGACATACATAATTATGCTACAGGAAAAAAGAAACGAAACTCGAGAATATCTGCCATATAATGAATATACTGCACACTGAATTCCACTTAATATGCAGAGAAATACCAAGATGTTTAGTAAAAAAAAAAAAAAAGGAGAAACTTTTTGCTGTTGTTGAGTTTTTAATCACATTACACTTGGTAACACGAAAGTCAGAAATACTGTGAAGCTGTACCAACCACTGACTTTGAAATGAAGGGTCGATATCGCGTTTAACGTTTGATAGAAACAACCTGAAGTGTATTTATTTCAATAAGTTAACGGTGAAGTTCACAAACGGTAATCCATATGTGTTGATAGTGTTTGTCATTAATGCTGCTGTTGTTGTTAGAAGACCTTATTATTATTATTATTATTATTATTATTATTATTAATATATGTTTCTTTGATATGATCCTCGATGTAAACATTTGCAGTTTCAATCTTTAGATTTATTTTGCCGTCATTGTTTACGAATTTGGGAAAATCTATTACTAAAACAGCATGTTGAAAAACACAAATCTGTTTACCTTCGCTATTATATAATTAGTGCAAATAAACAAGCAACGAAAAACCCGCACAGTTATATATAACACGTTTGCTATGATAATAAATATGAAATAGTCATAACATTTAATTACACTATATTGATGTAAGGATGAATATTACGTTATTTAGGTACACTGCAGAGACATATTAGAACGATGACTCTGGATACACTCCTTGTATTTCTCTCAAAGTTTGTAATTATAAGAGTAAGGCTTGGTTCACACTCTAAATCGTGTTTTAAACCCCCAGCGGCCTTTTGGCACTAACCGTTCCAAGGCTGTACCCCTATTTTCAACCCTTTTATGTTTGTGGTTTCGACTTTTCCTTGTAATGGCTGCTTGTTTGTTTCGAATTAGTGTTTTTGGTTGACGGTTTTCTGTGAATGCTGAGTTTTCTGTTCGACTTGTAAACTTACTTATAATTTGGTCAAAAGATGGAAACATAACTCTGAATACACTATTTGCATTTTGTCTAAAGTTAGTTATCTTGTAGTCAATTCAATTTTGAGTTTGAAGACAAAGACCTATTGACGTGTCGAACGTATGAAATCACGAGCAGTTAATTAATGTATATAGATGTGTAATTAAATTATTTCTCAATGGTTGACGTACGAACGCTTATACTAGTGATAACTAAATTGTTGAACCCATTAGTGCAATCGCCATTAAACAAGAAGTGTTTAATCATAAAAGTCAAAGCAAAAAGGTAAAGGTTGATACTGATCACCTGATCAAATTTAACAAAGTCATATAGTATTACAGTGTGTTTGAAGTCGATGTTAAAGGTAATATATTGTCATGAACAGTCTTTATAGATCTCTTCTTTGGGATATTTATTTAATTAAAATACAGCTTTTTGTTTATGATGGGTATTATTGTAAGAGTTAGGCAAACATTTACAATAGTGTGGGTTGTATATTTTAAATAAATCTACGGAAGTTGCTTATGTATAAGAGATAAAAGCGTGCGCAATTACCTTTTGTACCCATATCACCTAGATGAGGACTTTAACATTCGTAGCTTATGCATAACTTAAACGTACCTCTGTCAGGGTACCGTTATCAAAATAGTAAATTAATAACTCTTCTGAGGCAAGGACTTCTATGATGTCTTAATTAACAAACTTCGTAAGATCCTTTGTGGTGATCACTCTCATACACGTGTTTAATAAACACAACGCTTAGGAAGTTTCTATCAAAAGATGTTATGACCCCATTGTTGCAAAGCACTGCATGTTTAGTTGATTGACCCATAATACACAGTTCGCCACTAAAATGTGCTCTTTGGTTGAACAATGACCTGTCGGGTTGGAGACCATATATTGAAGCCTGCCTAAATCCTGAACGGTACTGTAACGTGTGATGCTTGTCTTCAATCCAGTTGTGTCGTACTTTTAAACATTTAACGGTTCATTATTGTTCCTGTTGCTCTGACTTCGGTCAAAAATGAGAAAAGATGTTCGTACAGAAACTACATCACCGAAACTCAATGGCGCCGTATCACCGCAATGTACCACAAACTGAGTTAAATGATCATTGATCAACATAAATTCAACATAAAGTAGTATTCCCGCTGATTGATTTTGTAAGGATGAAATCAAATGAATTTTGATTAAGTAATGATTAAGTAATAACGCTAACAACGGTTATCAAAACAAACATATAAGAAAAGTTAAATTGTAATTTGGTTATTGTCATTTGATCACTGCAAAATTATAAATTGAGTGATAAAAGTGCAACTTGCATTAAAGATTACAATTGGTTCCCGTACTACTCTGTCGAAATGCTTATAATGTACTGACGGTAATACAGTGCCATTTACATTACTAATAATCCATATAAACAATAACCCATATAAACAATATATGTAACAAACACGTGATTCTAGTTCAAAATTAGTGGCTTATTAAGGGCGATGACATAGATCAGTAGCTGGGTTTATTTTAGTTGTATTGGCTTTTCGTATTGTATTTGTTCATCGCTTAAATATTGCTGTACGTCATTGACCTTAGTAAACCTTTTGTTTGAATTGGAATCAGGAGTTAATTTGAAAACAAATGTAGCCAACAGATGTCCGTTTTATTAACAAATAAGTAATAAAGCAACACATGTAAAAAGGGGGATATTTAAGTTTTCGCAGCACAAAATCCACATTGATCTAATGTAGGTCACCACTAACATCAAACACACTTTCGGAGTATTGTCCGTAAAATTAGATATAAAAGTCGAACAGAAAATGTATCATTCACATAACTCAGCCATTTAAAAAATCCGAATTCAAAACAAAGAACTAATACATGGACAAATAGAGGCAATGTATGCGACACCACAACATAAAATGGTTAAATTAAAATGCCGATTCAACTAGAGGGAATCTTGATATGTTGAAATGGTTTTAGGATAATAACATTAATGCAGTGTCAGATGCATTGCTAATTAACCATATATGCACTCCGTATTATCATGTTATGCAAACAAGTACATTAGTCTAGCGGTCTAGCCAGTAGTTTTTGCGCCTTGTAAATTGTCACTAATTTCGGTAATTAGGATTTAATAGGGTTTAAAATGATTATAGTCGATTCAATTTGGATCTTCATTTTAAATATATCTCAATACAAGAGGTGCACAAACTGATGAATGTAAACTTTATTTCCCCTTAACATAAGTGGGTATGGATAAATAGATATTGTAAATCACAGGAGTCGTAAGCCGCCATGGATAAGCGTGACAGGTTAACTATTATTTATTTTAAGGAGAAGAGTTATCTAATATGAACACGCGCTCAAGAACACACGTATGTTCTTTGACGTCAAATGCATGACTATAATTAAATGTTTCCAATAAGTTATACTCTGTATTTTAAGAAAATATGTTGCTTTATGTCTCAATCAAACCGAGACTGCAATATTTCGTATGTGTCGTGCTCGGCCGTTTCCAAAGGTCCATTATCATACTCTTTTATGTATGTGGATAGCAGTTATACTCTGTATTTAAAGAAAATATGTTGCTTTTTGTATGTGGATAGCACATAACTCCTACTAGTACGAGCATTAAATACCCCTAGGAATCGATTTAATAATACGCATAATTCTGACTCAGACTCATTCAAATCGAGTCAGCTACGTTTCTCTCCTGTTTGTGTTTTAAAAATTGTTTAAATGGGTTATACGTTTTTTTGTCAATTAATGCCTGATGTTTAGTTTGATGTAAATGAGACTTGGTGGTGGACCCTTTTACAGTTCGCCACTATGCTTTCCTCTTTAATTGTACGATGACCGGACAGGCTGTGGACCCTGTGATGACGCCTACCTAAAGCCCATTGGGACGGTGGCGTTTGATGTTTGTCCATGATCTTTCTTGTCGTGCCCTTAATGGTTTATTCTCTTACTGCTCTGGCTTCTGCAAAGTCATTGAGTACCTTCATTGTGGCTTTCTAGGCTATTGTTTTTTTGTATTATATTTACACGAGCATATTTGTGTTTTACTTATATTGCCTATTGATGCTGCCTTGTTGGTTAGAGATTAGATCATGGCGGGGATTTCTTTATTTACACTGTCCTGTTTTAATGGGATGACAGTAGGGTAAGTGTGAGGTTTGGTGCACCCTAGAACCGGTTTAAACCCCCAGTGGCTTACTTTGCCACTGACCGTTCCAAGGCGGTAGCCCTATTGTCAACCCCTTTGTGTTTGTGATGTCGTTTGCATTTTTTATTACTTTTGTCTTTTCGTTTATCTGTTTGCATGTTTGTTTTTGTGTTTTGTGGTTGACTGTCGTCCTTGAATGCTGCTTTCCCTGTCCGATATTTTTATCCTTTTCCATCCGTATAACCTATATTCTATTGCGGTGCCATAACCCCGATTCAATTTAATTTAATAAATTAACCCACATCTTGGCACCTCTTGGCAAGCTTTAGGAGCTTCCTGAAGTACTGTCCACAATAGTTCCCTGTTCTGGCCTTGGATTCTCTGCCGGCCCCAAATACTTGGGCATGGTTAAATAATACTTGATTCTAAAGACTGACCCCAATAATACCAAGCTTGGTATGCTACTATCTTAGTGTGCGCAAAAGCTGTAGGTGGTATTTTGCCGAATGGTCTTCCTTTATTTATGAAGAGATCTGTTCATACGTCATGTTTCACATGTTCATGTACATAAGTTCAGTTCCTTTTTTGCGAATTGATTGTCTGTTGTATTTTTTTTTACATTTGTCACTTTTTGTTGATTCAGTGGTCAAATAAACAAAGCAAAGGTAAATTGTTCTTCTTTACTGGCTCATGTAATGAAACAATTCTCCCTTTTATTCACTCGTGTACATAATTACACACTTTTCGTCACCTACACTTTCTATTTTACGGACTGTGTCAGCTATTTACTCATCTTAATTATCTGTAGTGTCTAATACTAGCATGTCACTAATGCACTACTTAAAATGATTGACCATTTCATCTATAACTCCGCATATGCATTTAACTTGATTTGCAAAGTTAGATTGAAATATTTTCTGACGTTCGTGGTGATGTCCATTTGTCGTTTACAATGAATATTCTTAAAAATATACTGTGACAATTCAAATATAACGCTTGAAATTTCTAGTTTTGAAATCATCCACCGTAGCAGCTGGGTTGTATTTTCTGTTAGTCCTACTGCCCCCCATCCTGTTTGACCAATTGTTGTTTTGCCCACGCATTTGATGAAAAGGCCTGCTGTGTTTTCTGGATCACAACATTTGCCGTGTTGAACTATGTAGCTATATCTGGATCACAACATTTGCCGTGTTGAACTATGTAGTTCTGGATCACAACATTTCCCGTGTTGAACTATGTAGCTATATCTGGATCACAACATTTGCCGTGTTGAACTATGTAGCTATATCTGGATCACAACATTTGCCGTGTTGAACTATGTAGCTATATCTGGATGCGTCTCTGTCAAACAAGTCATGTCCCAAAAATGAACTGCTAACCATCGAGCATAATTGGTAAACTATCATTTAATAAAAATAAATAAGGTATAGGTCTGGTCAGCATGTCAGTATACAAATCAGTATAAAAGTCGAACAGTAAATGCAGCTTTCACAGAACACAGTAAACCCAATTACACACAAAAGTACAAAATGAATGGCGATGTTAATAAAGAATAAAGGCATATGGCGTCACAAACACAAAAAGGGTTGACAATTGGACAACCGGCTTGGAACGGTCAGTGGAATAATGCCCTTGGGGGTTTAAATCCCCGTTCTAGGGTGCACCAAACCTCACACTTACCATACTGTCATCCAAATTAAACGGGACAGCGTAATTAAAGAAATCACCTACATGAGCTATTCTCTAACCAACAAGGCAGCATTGATAGGCAATATAAGTAAAACACAGAGATGATCGTGTATATATAAATTCAAAAAACAATAGCCTAGAAAGCTACAAAAAAGGTACTCAATGACTTGGCAGAAGCCAGAGCAACAAAAAAATAAACCATTGAGGGCACGACAAGACCAGAATGCAGACAAACATCAAACGTCACAGTCCTTTTGGGCTTTAGGTAGACGTCTACAGGCTGTCCGGTCATCGCACAATTAAAGAGGAAAGCCTAGTGGCGAACTGTAAATGGGTCCACCACCAAGCATGCAGTGCATTGCAAAATGATAGGGCCATAACTTCTTTTGATAAACCTTTTAACAAGTTTAACAAAGATAGTATGAAAGTGATCATGATCAAGGATCTTACGAAGTTTGTAAAACACACCACCATAGAAGTCAGGTTGTGATAGTCCTTGTCGCAGAAGAGTTCTTAAATTACTTATATATTTGGAAAGAAGATCAGAGTTACGATAATAACATTTTGCAAAGGGTTTACGAAGTTTATGGTAACGGTAGCCCTGATGGGGTAGCTTATTAATTATACAAAGATTACGAATATTAAAGTCCTCAACTCGAGTACAAGCTCTACGAATAAGTTGAGACACATAGACGCCATAAGAAGTTGCTCGGGGAACATCCCCATCTAAATGGGGATAATTAAAATATCAAAATTAAAATCATCTTTCTTATCATATATTTTGCTAATTATTTCACCATTTTCAATAGAGAGATGTAAATCGAGAAAAGAAGCGTTAGTATCAGAAATATTAGCTTTGTTAAGTTGAAGTTTTTTAGGATATATATTATTAACCATAGTAGAAGAGAAAGGGTTGTCAAAGTTCAGTATTTTATCCAGATACGAGAGGTGCCATTAAAAGCTTCAATAACATCTACCTGGGTATCTGGTGAAAGGCTCAACATGAAATCTCTTTCATAGCAATATAAAAACAAATCCACGACAAGTGGTGCACAGTTCGTACCCATTGGGATATCAACTATTTGTCTATAAACGGTAGTTCCAAACCTGACGAAAATATTATCTAATAGACAAATAAGTGATTCACAAACTTCATGGCAAGTCCACATAGTGTAATTGTCCAAACTGCTGTTAGTAAAAACGCTTTAATATTGTTACAGGCCAAAAATGTAGTATTTTCCCTAGCAAAAGTTCGTTGAATGAGATCAATAAGCTTGTCCTTGTTGTGTGGTAAAGTTGTATATAATGTAGAAAAATCATAAGTACTTATAGATGAAGCTTGACGTTTATTGCAAATTTGATCAAGAACGTCGCCTGAATTGTTAATAGTCCAAAATAAATTAATCCCAGAGGTTTCATAAGCTTTAGCACATTATTGTTTAACGTGATCTTTAACGGCAGTAAGACAAGATGTTAAAAGTTTGGAGATATGTGTAGTGGTGCAATAAATTTAAATCAATAGGCTTTATATGGTTGTTTGTGTAATTTGGGATTCCGGTACATAGTTGGAAGTCTGTTTTGCTTTTCGTCTATTCCAGCCTTGAACATCTTGCAATGAGGGATATGCATCGAAACAACATTATCTTCAGTAGATTGCACTGGAATATACAAATTAGCACTCCCGAGTTCCTGAGATAAAACATTGACGTAATGGAGGCGTCAAACAATAATAATTTTATTAGCTGCTTTATCAGCAGGAACTAAAACAAACTTAAAAATTTGAAATTTCTTCTCTTAAGGATCTTTAATATAGGTGTCTGCAGCTTTTACTTCAAACGCTCCTCTTTTCGTTAAAGCTACATAGTCTCTATTTTAACTGGTAGCAACTCATGAATATGAATGAGTCACGTGTGAAGTAGTTCCAAATCGACGAACACCCCAATAGTCGGTATATAATTCAGAAATCGATGTGTAAAATATCACATTTTTATTTAGCCTTCGTACCATCGATACGGCTTCAGAATATATGAGATAAAAAAAGCACTTGCCCGGAATGGGATTTGAACCACAGCCGTTACGCTTTTAAGTTTTGATGGCCGTACGTTTAACCACTTGACCACGGATATTTATTGGTATGTTCTAGCATTATTAACACTAAATAGACATTACTTAATAACTAGCGCACACACAAACTCATCAAGCGCTAAATAACAAGTCGAGATATGATTGTTTTGAGGCGGAATCTTAGTTTCATATTGATAAAATATAGTATTACATCAGGCAATGTTAATTTACACGTCCGACAAGATGGACTATATATTTATGGATTCATCTTGAGTTGCGTTCAAATATGTTAAGTTATTTTGCCTCATAATAAATCGTAGTTTGTATTTCGACATGAGCTGGTGAACATTAAGTTACAAATAAAGACACGCCTACAAAGAAGAAATCGATTGAAATAGAGACTCTGTAGCTTTAAGGACCCAAAAACAACGTTGCAACATTAGCACGTGTACGTTTAGTTGATAATAGTGAAAACGTGCATTAATGAAAATTAGGAGATAGTCTCACCAAATGTACATTTACTTATCAATTGAACAGTGTGTATTCGGTAGTTTTTTTCTTAAAAAAATCATGTTGTGATTGCCGTGTTAAATTGGTTATTAATGATGTATTTATATGGGTTGTTTACTTTGCAAGCTTCATTTTTATTGTCAGAGTTAAGGTGTGCTCCGGGTTTAAATTTTTAAAGAAAGCCAATATCGAACTGTAATCCTTCGTACTAATTATTGGGATCCGTCAATTTGTTATAGGTGGACATACAGTGGTACAATTGCATTCATATATACCAGTAGCTTTGCCTGTTGCTTCATTAACTGACCTGCGGCTTCGTGTGAAATGATCATAACATACGTGTTTCGCAAACCACTGTGCAGGCTCACATCGGATATTATATTACATAATTATATACATTTACATAAGCACGTTTCTCCATAGTGTTGCAAAGATTGATCCTTAACAAAGGTATTCGCACGGAGTTATATTTTTCTTATAGGGAATGTAGAAATTCAAAAGCAACTGCTTATGATGTTATTAAAGTCCCTGGGTTCGGTAATTCACTAAGTTTGTTACTCTGTTATACGAAAACCTAATTGTTTACCAATAGAAATGTAATGAACTATCTTTAACCATCTCATATATTACAGAACATAATCAATGGCTCTCTGCATCCCAGTTTCCGTAAAGGGTGCCACACTAGTGACATTAAGTCGGTCATACGCAAATGGAACCGTGGCTGTGTACCAGTGTACATCCGGGTACGTCATGTCTGGTTCTCCATTTATCACGTGCAACAACGGAACATGGACTGGAAAGCCGATGTGCAACAAGCAGGATACAAATAACATTCGGGTCGAACACGATGACACTTCAAATTTTAGTTTCGGTATGTTGCTTGTTGCTTTGTTTAGAAGGACGTATACATTTACGATTGCTTAATTCACAACATGATAACGTCTGACGTCTTGCACCTCATTAGAGTTGGTACTTAACCTCTCCCATCCATAAAATCTCGTATTAACACTACGGTGTCTTTTCTAGGCGTCCCAGACTTGTAGGAGTACGAGGTAATGATACAGCTGATAGTGCTGCTAAGGCAGCACATCTAACAGCAAATTACATTAAAATGATCTTAAATGTCATATGTCATATAATCCTTACTCATGGACAACCTCTTGGAACACGTCCCTGAACAATAAACTGAACTCAGTTAAATCTGTTATCGGTAAGTGTCGTCCTTGTAATATAACTAGATTCGCCGAGTAGTTGTTATAGCCCGATACAGACTATGGCTCATTCATACTTACTTTAAATAAGGAATTGTATACCCTATGTCGTACCTCTGATGTTGATCCTATTCGACACAGACACTATGAAGTAAATAGTTGAAACAATGACACCCTACATGCCACACCTCTTTTACATAAGTCATAGCTTATCATATGCCTAACACAGCTATATTTAATTACATTATTCTGGACGTGTTTCGTTATCTTTCATTTCATTTATATTTAACTCATGTCATGGAGATAGCAGATGTTTGGAAAACTCCGTATAGGTAATGGTTTAACCCTATCGTTCAGTATACGACCAAACAATATATAAATTGCAAGTGTGTTGAAATGTTCGCCATGTGTGCCTCTATAAAAGCGTTGCAGCCACATGATGGTCCTTTTGACCGACAAGCGTCTATAATGTTCTGCACTACACTTGTTCCATGCCGTCTTACACTACAATGACATTTTACTTCTACACCGTAGACATAAAATCGTCAAGCACGTCCTTACTCGTCTACGTCCGAAAAATGCTTCGAAGTATGCAATAAATGGGTCATGAGTAAACAGCATAAACAAGCATAACTACGATTTAATTACGGCAATACTAAATTAAGTGTTGTGAATGAAGGCAAGCACCTCGGTGTTGTACCAGTAAAACACGGTTTTCGTTTTTGTTGTCGTTTGTTTTGTATGTGTTTTTTGATTGACTGTGTTCTGTGAATGTTACATGTTCTGTTTATACCTGTTCGTATTTAATTATAGGCAAGCTGGTTTTATAATCGAACGTTGATTTTGATGCTTAATGTAAACTTCAAGTGTTAATGGACTTTAACATATTAGCTTATGCGATAAACTGTTCATTGTTGGTTATTACAGACACATTCCCAGATTGGTTGGCCTACGTCATAGCTGCGGTCTGTGGAACCCTGATTTTGCTCGTTGCGACGTGCATTTTAGTATGGTGCTGTCAGCTTTGGGGGTAAATCAGTTTGTCTTTTTCGTTGAAAATCAAGTAAATTATGTATAATGTCTATTCTATAATTAGCGTCTCCGTGGCCGAAAGGTTAACGACGTTGCGTTGTAAACCTTCACTATTCACCGCTGCGGGTTCGAATCCCATTGGGAGCTCAACTTGTTAGTGAGGAAGTGTCAATTCTTACGGATGGCGAGAGGTATACAGTACTGGTTCTACCCAGGAAAAGTGGGTGTTCTGCCTCCACCACCAAAAAAAACGACCGTCATACATAACGTTACATGTGTTGAAAATGACCACACAAACAAACAAACAAACAAACAAACAATACAAACAGTATTACTGTTATTTTATTTTTGTTACCAAAGAGAAAATTACTTACGTGTTTAAGTGTGTCAGCTATAATGCATGTATATAATGCTGTAAGGTTGTTGTTAAATTCTGCCCATTATTATATGATATACGGTGCATTAACTAATAATTAATAAATGTTATGCCAGCAAAGTGGTATGGCTCTTAAATACAAATGTTGGTTTACGACTAAACTACTGCTGATTCCACCAACCGTTGGTCATAACTAAACGAAGTTGATCTTTTTAGATGTTACGAAGCCGGTCGTTTGTTTGGAGAACATAAAGGATATCCATGCTGTTGCTCCAGAAACAACAGGTAATTAATAAGGGGTTTTGTAATAAACTACATAATGTCTGTTTAATATTAACATAAATGTCCGTTTAATATTAACTCGAATATAAAACACATTGTGGAACCCCATATGTGTATGGAACATTTTTTATTGTAATTTTTAATTTAAAGCCTTTAGTTAAAATCAAAGTGCTGAAGACACTGATGGGCGGTGCTTTTTGTAAGTGTTGGATTGGATGGGAAATGGAAGTGCTGTAAATGTAACTTCCATGGTTTGTTTTTTACATTCAGTGATGTTTCAGATGATTGATAATCATTACCAATTTCATATTTAAGCATATTTTAGCTAACTCATATGGCCCGAATTAGCTTCCTTAGATTTCTTTCTGATCAAGCTCTTCAGCGAGGCATAGTATATTATACAGAGTGGAGTCTTGGTGTGGAGTCTTGGAGTGGATTGGAGTGACCTTGGAGTCACATTTTGGAGTGACCTTGGAGTTGGATTTGGAGTGACTATTTTGAATAATTATCAATTTAATGTTTTTGAATGACCCTCACAAGGTGCACAGCTCCTAACATACTCAGTACAGCTGCATTGTCCCATGAGACATGTGCTAACCTTAATGTGAGGGACAGACCATCTAAAAACAACATAAATGAACTTGGATACCCAAACATTAACCCCAGTAGTGAAGCATTATGACCCTTTGGCCTGACATAAACTAGTCCCGAGTGACCAAATAATCTTAGGTCAGGACACTGACAGGCACGTATCCAGGCATACGCACGTATGCCAATGCGTACAATTCGTCAGCAAAAGTGAAAAAATAAAAGTTCCAAAAGTTCCAAATATGCAATACAAACTGAAGGCTGATTGGGGTATGGGCTAGTGTCAAACAAAATGCCATATTAACGCTGAAATATAGCTTGAGAACGCATCATTTGCCTCCTAATTTTCAAAATTTTCTGGCGGGATGGGTTTGGAGTGTGGGAGGGGGTCGCTGCTCGGTTCGCAGCTACGCTTCTCATATCTGGCGTACATTTCAAAATGCTCCAGGTACGCCCCTGACTGACATCCAGTGTCAGGGGTATACATGGTTCCAATATGTCCAATATATCAGTCATACCACAGAGACTGACAACAAAAAGCATTAAAGTTTATGGGAACTTAGAGCTCTCTCAGCCTAACTGTTCCACAAACATGGATTATTTTAGAACATGTAGTAACAGTGCCCACGTTAAAATTAGATGTGCAGTTTTGGAATTATTTGTTGAAATTGGGTAGCTTAATAGACACATGCATGTTAAAGAATTATTTAATAAATAAATAAGTGTATGTGCAAATAAATTGAATTGAATTGGGTTTTAAGGCGCACCAACACATGAAAAGGTTATATGGCGCCTAACAGCCATGAACATGCCAGGCTCATCTTCCATGTACATCGAGATAAAATATGGAAAATGGGCCTAGAACCTTCTCACCCTGAACTGCAGAGTTGCTGCAAATTCTATCGTAGAAACTCCATTTACGTTCGAGCCACGTTTATTGTTTTTCTGCCACTGCTCTTTTGATGCGAGCGAGATAGCACCTGAAACAATGCAGGGATCATGATGAAGACCTTCAAAGAACATGAACCAAAAATGATAAAATGAACATGAATTTGGGGGGATTCTATCCCTCTGCCTACCCCTCCAAAGGGATCTGCAGTGGCCCTATTCTTTGCCCCGTGACCAAACGGGGCCACCCGGGAACCACATGTGCAAATGAAGTAACCCAAGTAAATGTATTAGTTTCTAAAAAGTTATTAAATGTAAGAGAAATTAAGACTTCAAGTTTAGAATAAAAAATTGACTCCAAAATATTCACTCCAAATTTGACTCCAGTGTCACTCCAAAATGTGACTCCAAGATCACTCCAATTATTCACTCCACTCCACTCCAAGACTCCACACCAAGACTCCACTCTATATTATATACTATGCCCATCAGCGAGCGCTGACTGTTCTATTGTTAGTAACATGATACACTCTCTATAACACACATACCGTCTGCTTGTAGCACGATTATAACTGAATTATAACCTTTTAAACAGATGATAAAAAGTTGACTTAGTGAAATTTTGATAAAATAGGTATGTATGACTTAAATAAATAATAAATTGCCTTTATTCTGAACATTGTTTCTTATTTAGGGCATCAAATTAAAGGCATGCATGAGAGACTACTTCTTCTAGCGTAGTGTTGCATAGTGTTGTGCGTTAGGTTTGTCACATTCCTAGAATGCCATTGAAAACCCCCATTATACCTCTGACGGTGCATTCGCACCGCCAACTATGTTAAAACGTTATTTACTAACGGCAGTTTGGGCAATTCCGCTATGTGGACTTGACAAGAAGTTTGTGAAGCATTTTGTTTTTTATTAGATACTATTTTCGTCAGGTATGAAACTACCGGTTATAGACACATTAATGGTATACCTATGTGTACGAACTGTGCACCTTTTGTTGCAGATTTGTTGAAAAAGATTGAATGTTGAGTCCTTCACCAGATACTCAGGCAGATGTAAATGAAGCCTTTAATGACACCTGACGGTATCTGTATGGCATATTGCACAACTCCCTTTCTTTTCTACTGAGGTTAATACTATCTATCCTAAAGAACTTAAACTCGACAAAACTAACATTTCTGATAATGTCGCTTCTTTTCTCGATTAACATCTCTCTATTGAAATGGGAGAACTAATTAGCAAAATCTATGTCAAGAGAGATGGTTTTAACTTTGATATTGTTAATTATTCCCACTTAGATGGGGATATTTCCCGAGCAACTTCTTCTGGGGTTTATGTTTCTCAACTTATTCGTTCTTCTAGAGCTTGTAGTCGAAGTAGATATAAAAATCGAACAGGAAAGGTCGCATTCAAGGACGATAGTCAACCACAAAAACACAAAGAAACAAAGAACAACTATATATAAAGCTGAATAAAAGGACTTAAATATTCGTAATATTTGTTTAACTAAAAAGCTACTTCATCGGTGCTACCGTTACCACAAAGTAACTCCTTTGCGACAAGAACTGTCACAACCTGATTTTTATGGTGATATGATTTACAAATGTCGTAAGATCCCTGGTCATACTCACTTTCATACAATTTTCATTGACCTTGTTAGAAAGTTTATCAAAAGAGGTTATGACACTATCAATTTACAACACACTGCATGTTTATCGATAGACCTATTTACATCCGTCACTATGCTTTCTTCTCTGATTGTGCGATGACCAGACATAGTGTGGACCCAATTTGAGCGCTGAAGACATGATAATAGCGAGGTTGTGTACACTTAAAATCGATTTATGCTTACCGTTATCGGTAAATCTGTTTTCACCATTCTTTCTGTTGTGTATTGTCTTTTTATTGTATAGTTAATTTGCTGTTTGTTATGGTTCAGAGCGGATCTACGGTGCCATTGCTTTTGGGTGCTGTGATTTCTATAGGACCATTTTTTTAATTTTTTATATAGTTCCGTTATTCTCCTTTTTGTAAAATTCGCCTTTTTCCTGTATGAATCATGTTATAGTTCAACGGGTATTTACCCTATCTATCACATTCTACCTCATCAGATTTGATTCACAACAACAAGGGCGAGATTGTAAAACATATCCACGCAAATACTTATACGACGAAAACGGCCGCCGTTTTCATATTGACGACCTCGGCCGCGCCTGCTACTACGAACACAGAAATCGGCTTACTCATAAAGTGGGGTCCATCTCATCAACGGAATATCCAGTGGTAATAATACTTTGAATAATAAATTCAAGTTATTTATGAATTTATCAAACCATATTATGCAGTTAAACATGAAGTAGTTCAACACAAAATGTGTTGGTATTTTAAATATTTACTCGGATTGTTTGTCATGTTATGCATCATGTATTTATATATGATGAATATATTTGTTGTTTTAAATCATGATGAGTTATGTAATGCATTGCATGCTGTCTCTTGTCAAACAAATGATGAACATGCTTGCCAATACAAAATCAAAATAGCTTAGCAACAAAGTAAATTGAAAGTCTCGTTATGAGTTTAAACTTAAGAAAATATAATGGATGAACAAATGTGTTCTCTACTATCCACCATTAATAATAGAGAGCATCTACGATCAAATAAGAACACAAGAACATGAAACTAACAAGTCAGTAATTTTAATTACTGGAAATAAAACTCAACAAACATTAAAAGGAAACCACAAAAAGTGCATGGCACGAAAGATAAAAGCCGAAATCAGCAAACATCACCAAATACATAAACCTAAATCACCTTAATACAAACTGTTGTATATTTACATATTTTCTTATTTTCAGTCTGAATCGAAAACCACCTATGTGAATGAAGCTATTGCGGAAAAAAGGCTGTCTAAGGAGATAAATACATGGAGACCCCATGTGCATAATGTACGAAGCATCAACACTAGCACACAGTGAAACCAACCAGCTAAGGATATAGATGCATGTATATCCCATGTGCATAATGTACGAAACATTAACATTAATGCAGTATGACGTCCAGTGCTTATAGATTTTACTTAAATTACTGCTTAACTTAACGTCTGTATTTATTTAGAAAAATATTTGTCAACTTAATCATTTAACATGAAAAAATGTAGAACGTAGTACTTTCAGAAATATTTGTTTTTTTGTGTATCAAGCGTTGGCAAATGTTGCGCTAAAATATATATATTATCTTTGTGCGGGTTTTAATATGGCAGAGGACATTAAGACTAATACAAAGCTGGATTAGAAAATGCACATCTATACTCCATAAAATAAGTTTTGCAACAATGATGAATTTTTCAAGATGATGTTTATCCAACGCTAGTGCAGGACGTCGTCCCATTTTCAATAATTCCAGTTTTTTTTAGATGGTTTTCAGTAAAATGGTTTGTAACAACTAAACAAATTGGTTCATTATGTCGAGAAATGTACGAAATAAATAAAATTTGTAAACAGAGAACTTTAGACAAATTGTATTTTGTCGCAAAACTTATATATATCTGTTCCCGTCATTTCAGGAAACTTGTTTCATGACAAAGAACAGGAGTTGCATAAACACTATTTAGAACAAGAATTTCTGAATGGATTTATGAACAGATGTTGACTTTCAGATGTTTCAGTCATGTGATCTATAAATTGACATTAGAACACTGGAACACGAGTTGATACTATATATTTATATCGATGTTCTGTCTTTAAATTATATTCAAATGGCCCGACATTTAACACTTCGAGGGTGGGTGGGGGTAATCACTTTGTCCGTCCCGTCGCGTTTTATAATTTAACAGATAATAGTAACATAGTTTTATATTTCCTTCTCATTTTTAGTATGATGTGAAAACCACAAAAGGTTACATTCCACTAATTATACAGGCTTTATAAGGTTACATTCCACTAATTTATCCACAAGATTCCACAAAGTTTTTAATTATTTGTCCTGTATTTAACAGATAATGGTTGCATATGTTCTCTTTCTTCTTTTATGATGGGAAAATACGTAATAATAACCTCATAAAGTTATACACTACTAATTTTAAGACCTCATAAGTTACACTCCACTAATCTACTTTGTGTCGCGTCTCGTCACGTCCCGTTGTATTACTTAACAAATAATGGTTGCATGGTTGCATAGTTGCTTTTAATTTTTGGTATTATGTGAAAATACATTAAGAAAACCACATAAGGTTACATTCCACTAATTATACAGACTTCAAAGGTTACACTTCGCTATTTTTTACACACGATTCCACTTCGTTTTTTGATTACTTGTCCTGTTATTTAACAGATAATGGTTTTATATTTTCTTTTTTTCCCGTAAAATGCGAGTACATGTATCTTGTGTATCGGTATTGTATCCCCCATAGGTAATAATATAGATTATTGGCGTGCACGCTTGGGGTGTTTTGCTGCAAAATTATAGGTGTTTTGTGTACACACTGTATTTACATGAGTTCGCTTTTCAAATTATTACTGCTTAAATTAAACCATTGTCATGTTTATTTTAGTTGTATAGTGTTAATTATATTAAATTGTTTAGTCGGAGAGCAAACAATATGTTTATTTGAACTAGTCGCCATGTAGCCGTTCACAGTGCATATAGTTTAATAGTTTATTTGCGTCTCATTGTTTACAATTAATTATGCATACATATATACATTATTTCGTACTTAAAACATGACTTGGAAACACCATTCTAAAATAATTATAAGAGACGATATTATTGCACATTAACATATAA
Organism: Cyrtodaria siliqua; assembly: GCA_037043455.1. NCBI lineage: Eukaryota > Metazoa > Mollusca > Bivalvia > Adapedonta > Hiatellidae > Cyrtodaria > Cyrtodaria siliqua. Next base: position 31,703 of record JAWPHD010004762.1, on the reverse strand, counting down.
CTTTCACTAATTCGTATCAAAGCATAATTATCATTTTGGCTTGTACAGGAGTTACTAATAATACATTTAATGTGGTAAGAATTGGACAACTATTGTTAATCAACCTTATGAGTATCACATATATGATACTCTATAGTTTAAAATGCCATTAAAATGAGTTTGGGTAAACTGTGAAATTTGTAAATAAGCACCCGGGGAGTATCAACCTAATAAGCGCAAATAAAAAAATACTAAAAGATCCGTTATCACATCAGGTTAGACCTGTTATGAACTGATTAACAATAACTGTCCAACAATAAATAAAACACAGTACATAAAAGTCGTCTGATTAAAACAATGTAACATTATTTATACAGATAAGAATTTCTAGTTTTTAAAATCACGTAACAGGTTTTGGCACACACTCTAACCATTCCCTGGTTGGAAAACAGTATTTCATTTTTTTCTAAATCGTTTAAAGTATTAAAATCAGGACGGATCGTACAAGCTTTGCTAACCAAAGCCTCTCTAATATCATTATAAGAACTGCACTTAAGTATAGCATGAATTTCATCCTCAACACCTGTCTTACATAGTGGGCATACCCGATCATTTTCTTTAATGCGTTCATATATGTGTGGTTGATCTACCTGTGAATTTAAAACACAACGGGTAATGATGTTAGTTGCTGGAGAATGGCCATAGGCGCCGTAAACCTTTCATGTTCCTAAGCTGCTTAATTAATGGTATATTGAAATTGCTTCGAAGTGTGCTGTCCATTTCTGCATGCGTCTCTAAATCTCTCTTAAACATTGAGTTTTCTCTTGTTATTTTGTTATTAGTTATTATGTCAGGCGACGTTGAAATAAATCCAGGTCCTGAAAATACGATAGAAAAACATAGCCTCTCTTTATTCGTAGTATACGTAACAAAATGGAATATATTAAGAATTATTTATTAGATTATGATGTTTTGTGTTTTACAGAGACACACCTATCGGAAAACCTGTCCAATGATTTTATACGTATAGACGGTTATAGTAATATTTTCCGAGTTATTTCTGATTCTCTTAGACCCTTTGATTCCGGAATTGTAAACATACCACATGATACAAGCGACTACCATGGTACATACTTAATGTTTTAATACAGTTACAATGTTCGACCTACCTTTACTCGACGAGTTTGGAATTATAAGAAAGCCAATTTCATAAAACTCAATGATCTTATTCAACATACAGACCGGTCTTTCTTACATAACGATTCGCTGAGTGTTGCGTATGAAAAGTTTACTAAATCTTTTTTTTAACTAATAAATGTGTGTATTCCATCGAAATATGTAGCAATTCGTCCTAATGACAAACCGTTATTGATTCAGAAATAAGACGTGTTTTAAGACAACGTGATCGACAAAAAACTAAAGCAACGGGTACTGATTACGAAACAAAGTTAATAATCTTAAAAAAAATGCGAAAGAACGCTTCTTTAATAATGTGGAAACTACAATTACTGAAACAACTATTACGGACAGACGTCAGTATTGGAAACTTTTAAAATATTTCATGAAGTCAAACAAAAATTCCGAAATTATTCCACCTTTAAAAACAGTCTTACCTAATGGCGATACGTCATACTCAATAACTGACCAAGAAAAAGCGAAATTCTTCAATGAATATTTTGTTTCAATATCATCAGTTGATGACTCTAATGTTTATTTACCTATTTTTCATTCAAAATCCAATAATAAATTAGAAACTATTTATATAGAAGAATCTGAAATTGCTGATATTATCAAGATTTTGGAGGTAAATAAAGCATATGGATAGGATGAAATATGTCATAAGATGTTAAAGGAAACCGTAAATACAATCTCAAAACCTCTACATATACTTTTTAACAGATCTTTAAATGAATGTATTTTTCCAGACCTATGGAAATGTGCTATGGTTATGGCACTTTTCAAAAAGTCAGATCCTAATATTCCTATGAACTATAAACCAATATCGTTACTTAGTTGCGTTGGTGAAGTAATGGAAACAACAGTATTTAAACGTATGTATAATTTTCTGCTTATGTTTGATCTTACATTTAGGAATCAATCGGTTTTTCTCCCTGGTCATTCTACTACATATCAACTTGTCGATATGTATCACCATATATGTCAGGCATTCGATGCTAAACAATTTACGTGTATTGTTTTTAATGATATACCTAGAGCTTTCGATCGTGTTTGGCATAAAGGGCTTTTGTTTAAGCTAAAACAATATGGTACTGGTGGAAAACTGTTAGCCTAGATATCTGATTATCACTCAACCCGATCTCAAAATATCCGTGTCGGATCTGCAACTTCCGGGTCAAAAACTGTAACTGCCGGAGTTCCTCAAGGCTCTGTCTTGGGCCCTCTTTTATTTTTAATATATGTTAATGATATTGCCGAAAATATGCTGAGTATAACTCGTTTATTTGCTGACGACAGTTCGCTATCAGTCTCAACATCTAGTATAAACGACATGGAAGGGATCCTTAATCATGATTTAGTAATGATTACGCAATGGTAAAAACAATGGCTGGTACAATTTAATCCTGCCAAAACAAAAGTAATGTTATTTTCTCTAATTAATAATGATCGTCGTCCAACTTTATATCTAGACAATGTCCCGTTGACTTTTGTTGACAACCACTAACATCTAGGAGTAACATTAAGTAATAACGGAAAATGGCACGAACACATTAGCAATAGTATTGCTTCTGCTTCAAAGGTTCTTGGTTTAATGCGAATACTTAAATATAAAGTAGCTCGTACAACACTTAATCAGATATACTTGTCTTGTCTTATATGCGTCCAATATTGGAATATGCTTCCATTACATGGGATGGATGTACTTCTTTCGAAAAAGATAGCTTGGAAAAGTTACAATATGAAGCAGCTCGTATTTATACAAATTAATTCTAAAAAAACATCACTCAGTGCACACTTTCTTTCGCAAATGAGATGTGTACACTTTCTTTTGCAACTCAGTATATATTTTGAACATGTTTTCTAGATAGCGTTCAGGCGTTCTTTAAATGACTGGAATGTAAATTGATGTAAACTAGTCTTACTCACTATTCTCACTATTCTATCTATCTTTCTTTCTCTATTATGTTTTTTCTTTATATTGTATTTACTTATTCAGGTTTTTCCTATCTCAGTGTATTTGCCATTGTATTTTATTACACTCAGCCATAAACATTCGCAATTTCAAAATGTTAACTGGGAAGGGTTTAATCTAATGCTGGTAGAACTTGTTACCCAACCAATTTGTCATTATAATATTTCTATCGTATATATGTTTATATTTGCTATGTATGTAAAATATTGGCAATAAAATCTGTTTAAATCAAATATTTTCTTTTTCTTTTTTCATGATTTGAAAATACATAATGAACACTTCATAAAGTTAAACACTATGCATTTTTATACCTCATAAGGTGACAGTCCACTAATTTACGTCGAGTTCCGTCCTATCGCGTCCCGTTGCATTATTTAACAGATAATGGTGGCATGGTGGCATATTTGCTTTTCCTTTTGGTTTGATGTGAAAATACATTATGAAAACCACATAAGGTTACATTCCACTAATTAAACAGACTTCATAAGGTTACACTCCATTCATTTTTATGTAAGACTCCACATATTTATACCCCCGCCAAACAAGAATTCGTGGGGACTATATAATGATCACTTTCGAGTTATTTAGCAGATAATGGTTGCATGGTTGCATATTTGCTTTTCCATTTTGGTATGATGTGAACATAATTAATGAAAACCATATACGGTTAAACTCCACTAATTATATAATTATAAGACTTCATAAGGTTACACTCCACTAATGTTTACTTCAGACTCCACATATTTTAATTATTTGTCACGTTATTTAACAGATAATCAGATAATTGTTGAATATTTTCTCTTCCTTTTTCTTATTTAATATATGAGACTCCATATATTTTTTATTTATTTGTAATTGAGACTCTGCTAAGCACAAACTTCAGAGTATTCCCACGCATCCATATTAAGGTAATGATACCTATTCTGACTGGACACCTTTTTTGAGGATACACACATATTCCAACAGGTCACCAAGCGGGAGTATTAATCAACTTTAGTGATAGCTCTAGTTATTATTGGACCGAAATCGACTGTTACATATATCATACCTGGTTCGTAATTTATCAAATGGCAACATACACGGACAATTATGTCTGCCTCAACGAGTTTTTAATACAGACACTTGATCAAGAGTTTGTTCAATATCACTCCAGGGGAATTTCGACACTAATACGTTGATAATCCTGGTGTTACTTAATCAAACACTATATATCCTTTGCAGGAAATTATTTTCGAAATATGATAAACACAGGCTGTGAAAGCCTAAAAGTCAACAATTTAATTAACAGTGTGCTCAGTTTTAGTCACGATATAGTTGATAATGACAATACAAAAAAGACATGTCATAAAGGACAAATAAAGGACAAATGTGTGTTGCTACACGCTCACAGGGGTCATCTCATAAGAAGTGAGAGTAAATTCAAACTTTTGTTAAACATCTTAGGAATACTTTGAATCAAGCTAAAATCATCCCATTCAAATGATACGGACGTACAAAAGAGTATGATAATGGACCTTTGGAAACGGCCGAGCACGACACATAAGAAACATTGCAGTCTCGGTTCGATTGAGACTGTTCATGAGCGGTAGTGAAATATGCTAGCTACAGCTCACGCCCTCTAGCCCAGGGTTGAGCAGAACTCAATATTCATAAAATCAATAGTACAAAATTTTAACCATCCCGAAGATGGCATGCATATGTCTTCCCCATGTCGTACGGCGTATGGTCTCAGTAGCTAATAAAATTAAATGCCCCGAAGAGCGAAATAAACATAATAGAATTTAGTTGGGAGCAGCGGTTATGAAGCCTGCGTATCACAAGTAACAGCCAAAAGACTAAATTAAAAAGCAGACAACATATCCTATAAATGGTTAAACAATACCCAGAGCCTTTTATCGGCCGGAGTAGTGGAACCACCGAATCAAAAATTAAGTAAGAAAATCAAAGAAATTGAAAATGTACCACCGATAACTAAATATAAGTATCGGGCTCAGCGATCTCCAAAGATCGAATGAATAACAGTACTGATTGCAAGCGCGGGGAGACGTTTTACTGCCGCCACACTGCACAAGCAACGCCACTGTGCTATGAAAAAGAGTATGATAATGGACCTTTGGAAACGGCCGAGCACGACACATACGACTAGTTGGCTTCTTTAATGAAAATCTAATGGAGAATCTAATAAAGCTGCAACCTTATGTTATAGGACAAGATTTCAAAATCACCATAATATTCCAAATTATCATTTTGTTTATTTGAAGTCACCATCGTCAAAAATGGTCCCGTCTAGTGTCCACAGTTGGTATATAGAGATGTATAGATAAAATTCTTAAAAATAATGACTTGTCTTAAATCAATTTCGCCAAAATATTACCTGGATAATTCACAGGCGTCAATATATTTCATACTGCTAACATTAGGTCAAAGTGGTACCAATGATGGCCGCCGTTACTTAAAAAAGTCCGAACCTCATCAATGTTCTTCTCAAGAACCTTTGAACAGATATGCCATAGACTTTAGATCAAGCCCAGATGACCTTCAGCAAAGCCTTAATATACTCTATGAATACTGGGAATCCTGGGGTCTTGAAGTTAATACTGAAAAGACAAAAATAGTTGTATTCCGTAAAAGGGTTAGAATTAAAGAATGTGAAAGGTGGTATTATAATGGAAGTTTATTGGATGTCGTCGATGATTTTAATTATTTAGGTGTGGTTCTTAATTATACTGGCTCCTTTTCGTTAAACCAACAATGTCTTTGTGGAAAAGCCTTAAAAGCAATGCATATACTCTTGGTTAATATACGAAATTATGAATTGAAACCAAAATTATCTCTTCATCTTTTCGATGCTTTTGTGGCATCAATATTAAATTATGGAAGTGAAATATGGGGGATTACAAAATCAAAAGATATTGAGAGAATACAGTTAAAATTTTGTAAAATTATTTTAGGTGTTAAACTTACCACACGCAATGCTGGTATTTACGGAGAGCTCTCTCGTAACCCATTATACATTAATAGAAAAAAACAACAAAAAACATTAGATATCTTATTTTAGAACATCCTCGTTTATCATTGACATACCATGATATGTGTATGTTTTTGATTGTTTAGTTTAGTTTAGTTTAAACTTATTTATTTTACATCGATTGTAACGAAAGCTCTATGAACTTATTTGAATCACTCTCGATGTCTTCCTGGGTAGAACCAGTACTAAGCAATGCAGATAAAGTGTCTTGCTCAGGGACACAACGCATATGGCAATGACGGGAATCGAACCCACGACTTTTGGATCATGGGTCCAACGCTCTACCACTAGACCACAGCGCTCCTTGTTTAAATATGTATGAAACAAAAAAATAAACATAGTGATTAATTTGTTGTATTTGCAATGTTAATATCTGTCACGTGTGTGTATATTATAATTATCATATATTTGTAATGATGAAAAACTGTAATAGTTTAAGTCAATAAAAGTATCTATCTATCTATCTATCTATCTTTATATAAAAACATTCAAATGAATTCCGGGATCAAAAATCGCGTCGCCTACGGCCAGTGTGTATAGAAACCACTCATTTAAATTTACATACGGATAATCCTGAGGTCAATGTCTTTCAACCCTATAAAACAACAAAATTCTTTCTTTTTAAACGTATTACATTTAAGAATAGCAAGATCGTAACCCCGGCACTAAGATGGCCAAAAGACAAATTGTGGGCGCTGTGTTTTGTAATACTTTTTATCGAAATCAAGCGTCGTTGGCCGTGTCTTAGGTTTAAACAAACGAGCATTGTAATGCAACTGCAAATAAGATGAAAGCAAGTATAATCGTTGCGGATAACGATATCTATATCTCTAGATCAATTCGAATTACTTATGGCATGGGATTTAGCGGTGATGATATAAATTGAGTCGCTGTTATACACTGAACAAAATTGCTAAGTATAAACTTTTGTATCTTAACTAATTTTCTTATTTTAAATATATTTTAGAATAGATATATGACAAGTAGTTTGTTTTGACCCATAGTTTGTAAAACAATTATTTTTGTTTAAATTGTTACATCTTTTGAGAGTTACCCTCCCTTTATATGAAAACATGAAATGTACTGATAAAACACATAACATGAGTCAAAGATCGCTTAAAGATATAAAATTCTTAAAATTGGTATGAAATAATAGAAAAAAACATAAAAAATAGTCCCATTTATCGCAGATTTTCCGTCTATAAAAAATGATATATGGATAATCTTAAATTACCTCCCTTTACATTGAATATTGTTTGAAATTCAAGTAACTGTAATTCAGCGTTAACATTAAATATTTCGAAAATTTCTTTTGCAAACGCATTTGTAGTGGTAATGCTAGTAAAACATGATGTCAAAATAGTTTTAACTGGCATATTTTAGAATTAGGAACATCGAAAGCTTCACTAATTCGAAGTACTTTATAAAATCCTATATACCCAGTTGTATAAGTGTTGTAACTTATTTCTAAGAAATCACATTGACTTAAAAGTTTTAAAATATGTTCATGCAATCAGAGCAGACGATTTACACTCGTTATTTTGCAGTTTAACTGTATCTCTAATCAAGCTCAAAATACACAAAACAATGAGAATATTTTTGACATACCTTAGCAATTTGGTTTAGCATACATAGCTGGGAAAATGTATTTGGCAGCGTTATGTAGTACTTCGTACTTATCAATAAAGAAACAATACATAATAATTGAATTAATTTCTGTTGATAGGAATAGTGATCATAAGCCCTATATGCTTTTAACTCCAACCTACATTGTCTTGCTTAGATTTTCGTTATCCTAATAATAAATGTGTCCTGTAGAACTTATGATATCACTTATGATGTCACGTGAGCTATAACATGTGACATATAAAACAATTTTGATTTCATATCAGTTAATTTATATTTTTATTTTTATCATCGAATCTTGGCATACCTGATTATTTGACCACTAACTTGGCATCAGTTTATTTGAGCTTCCTTGATCAACAAAAATAGATGCAAAATCTTAAAAATGGTTTATATTACTACCATATCATCCCTTATTTGTAAATAGTTTTATCTTTATATATTTACATTTAAACGTTTTTTACGCCTTCATTTCTTCATCTGTCATCAGTCTTTGCTCACAGTATGACCTATTTATGTGTCGACGTGCCGTAAAACACCATTCATTCATTCATTCATTAAAAATGTCCCTAAATTGTTAAGGTACCTCACCTTCTACTTATGTATAGTGCATAAACTTTCATTAGACTTAAAAGTATGTATATATGTCAAACAGGAAATGTAGCTTTCCCAGAACATAGTCAATTCTCCGAAATCACGCATTTTTACAATGTTATTAAGAAGCAAGGCATGTGACGTCACAAACACATACGGGTTGACAATAACCTTACAAAGTCAAAATGGTGATCGACTCATCTATATTTGAGAACTTGGTTAGCAAGTAGGTCAAAGCGGCAACCTACTTCTTCAGGTTTTGAAAAAAGAAACTTGGAACATAATCTCGTCGAGGCACAGTTTTGAGAGATGTTCATGTGACTTTAACATTTCAATTTAATTCAAACGTTCTACGGTGCCATTATTTAATATCTATTTTTTCTATAATAACATGACGGGTGGCTATGAAAAAAAATCGAATTTATAGGACAACCCCCAAGGTACACGATGGCAAATTTCCATCGATATTTAAAAAAACAGTTTGAGAAATGTTACTTTTCTTAGCAACTGTCTGTGATTTTTTTTATTGCAACAACTTGAATATTGGAGGTTGAAAGCACCTGAAAGTAAGAAATCAAAGAAACCTGTCCATCATAACATTGTATTTGAACTTTGCAGGCAATTATGGAAGAGACAGTATTTGAATTGTCCTCTCTGTTTGTATACACTGATCATAATTCGTAATTACTCACGTTTGTATCTTTACTAATTGTCTTAGTTATTGTTATATTATAATGAATATGTTGTGAATGACTTGAAAACTAAAAGAAAATTGAAAAAAAAATTATCAAAGAAACAATTGGAAATATTATTTTCAACTACAACAAAACAGTTTCTGACCTTGATATAGTAAATAACACTCCTAAGGAATGTGAGTGTAAAACATCAAAAATTTTGCTCAGCTCCAGCAGGTCATGTCATCACTGGTCATTTTGATATTGTAGATAAAAGTATTCGGCATTGTTTTCTAAAGGTCCGAAAAAAGAATGGTCTCTAAATCTTGTTTTGTCGCACATTTTGTTTTCTGGTTGCTTAGGCTTCTGCAAATATCTATATATAAACATGATAACTTATATTGCCTATTAATGCTGCCTTGTTTGTTAGAGAGTATAACCTGGCTGGGACATCTTTATTTACACTGTCCCGTTTATTGGGATGACAATAGGATACGAATGAGGTTTGGTCATCCTAGAACCTGGTTTAAACCCCATCGGCCTTTTTTGCCGCTGAACGTTCCAGGGGATATAGGGTGTGATATGATAATACACATTTTTTATTCTATTTATCATATACTTCAGCAATAACTTTGTTGAACTCTCAAAATTCAACTAATTTAATACGCTTTTATCCAAGGCGAATACAATAATATTATTAATAGATGTAATCCCATTTTGACGTGTTCATGCACGTCTGTCACGTAAACTTGTGTAGATATAAACGACATTTTTTTCCGAAGTTTGATTTAAAATGAATGTCATTGACTTTGAAATTGTCTAATTCAGAAAATGAATGGTCACGAGTGGTTATTTTATCCACGGATGGTTCTATATAATTGAGTTTATTATAAAGTTGTTAAACTAACTTTATGGTCCGTGTATTATGCCTTATTCATTTCTTTATTTTACTTTTATCTATTTATCATCTATTTTATTTCATCTTCTTTGCATTACTAGTTAAGTCATTTCCGTAGAATTATGGTCAAAGATGACAGCTCAACGTACACATGTAGATGTATCGCCAATAATCTGGCGCGAAAACATATGGAAAGCCTCGGCTGCCTTCTGTTGGCCTTTTGCATTTTGTGCAGTACGCTTCCTGAGTTGTCCTGTGCATTTTCTAAGTTGTTATGTGCATTTAGTAAGTTGTTATGTGCATTTAGTAAGTTGTTATGTGCATTTAGTAAGTTGTTATGTGCACATAACAACTTAGAATATGCACATGACAACTTAAACAATGCACATCACAACTTGAACAATGCACATCACAACTTACGAAATGCACATAACAACTTAGGAAATGCACAAGACAACTTAGAAAATGCACATAACAACTTAGAACATGCACATGACAACTTAAACAATGCACAGAACAACTTCAACAATGCACATCACAACTTACGAAATGCACAGGACAACTTAGGAAATGCACAAGACAACTTAGAAAATGCACAGGACAACTTACAAAATGCACATAACGACTTACGAAATGCACAGGACAACTTCGAAAATGCACATAACAACTTGCAATATGCACATAACAACTTACGAAATGCACAACACAACTTAGAAAATGCACATGACAACTTACAAAATGAACATGACAACTTAGAAAATGCATATAACAACTTACGAAATGCATAGGACAACTTAGAAAATGCACATAACAACTTACGAAAATCACAACTTAGAAAATGCACAGAACAACTTAGAAAATGCACCAGACGACCTGCAAAATGCACATAACAACTTAGAAAATGCACAGGACAACTTAGAAAATGCACATGACAACATATAAAATGCACATAACGACTTATTAAATGCACATAACAACTTAGAAAATGCACAGGACAACTTAGAAAATGCACATAAAAACTTACGAAATACCTATAACAACTTCCGAAATGCACATCACAACTTAGAAAATGCACATAACTACTTAAAAAATGCACAGAACGACTTACAAAGCGTACTGCACAAAATGCAAAAGGCCAACAGAAGGCAGCCGAGGCTTTCCATAAAAACAGGATGACAAACAGACGAAAAACGATACGAGTGACACATTGTATACAATCGTAACTAATCGGTAATTTCCGTATCACTCCGCTGAAAGAATATTAAAGAACATTCGGTTATTTCCGTGATATGACATTTTTTAACCCTTTATTTCATGGCTTTATTGCCCGGCTTTATTGCCAGGCAACGAAATCCTGATGGATATAACTAGCTAGGTCTATGTCGTATCGTATATTTAAAAACAACTTATGTATAGGGAAGTATGTGACAAAACGTAAAAGTGCATCCATTTATACATTCGGTATTGAAGTATTGGTCATGGTTTTTAAAATGTTATTCTATTCTATCGACTGAATTGTTTAAGAGCCTAAATTATAAGGTTTCCAAACTATTCGACAACTGTTTCGTTTTACGTTTTAATAAGAGTAGTTTGCGTTGAAAACTTGGAGATTTGTAGTAGTGCATGCCCTAGAAATAGCAATAAAGCAGGCTGTATAAGGTTGTTCACTTAATTTAGAAATTCAGTACATAGTTTGGAAATAGGTACTGAAAACGTTCCACAAATTAAAATGCTCGAAAACAGCGTTATCCTCTGTGGACTAAACTGAAGAAATATAATCAAGACCTTTCGAGTTGTTCAAATGAAGTCTTGGCGTAATGCAGGCAACAGCTAGTAATAAATTCATTAGCTACCTTAAATCAAAAGTATGATCCTATTGTTAAGGTTCCTCTCAACTGCCCAAAATGAAAAAAAAAGTAAATTTAGTTTTATATGTGATTTTGTTGGAGTTTGTGCATGTTTTGCATATCATTTTAAGCGTCTTTGAACCAAGATTTTGAAAATAAAAATGTTTTTTACACAATTTTTTTTTTATTATTATAAATATTTTGTAAAAATGTAACCGTAATTTGGGCAGCATTCGACGGTATCTCAAGTTACTTCAAAATGAGAAATATAATGAAAATAATTCTGATTTGATATACTAAAGGCTGTGCCAAGCCGAAAATCCTATGCCAACCAATATAACGTTACGTATTTTGACCTCGAAAGTGACCTCGTGTTGAACTGCAGGTCGCCATTTTTTGCCCTAGACAGTGGTGATGCATATTAACCAAATACACGCGTTTAAGTGAAGTTTCTAGCAAAAGATGAACATGCAATATATCATCCTTGTTATATTTAACCATAACGTCGGGCATAAGATGTCGCTTTGTTTATAGGTTCGCCGACGTTTGTTTACAATAATTTGCTGGCTTTACTCTGTTTTGGCGAAATTGTATTCTTACGCCTCTCAAACTCATCGAGTAAGATGGGGATTTCTTTTTCAAATTTGATAAAGTTTTCTATTTCCGTGTTTATTTTAGATCATAGGCATCCTAATTTTGCATAAATATTACACAGTTACTACATCCTGTAATATTTTCACATTTACGACGTGCACCTGCAACGTGGGACCTACTTTTTCGGTTATAATTTCCGGTGTATGTTATTTGGCACTACCGAAATCGCGAAAAAGATGATAATATTGCAATTTTCTTCTGGATATGGACGATTTTTATACAGCATTTGGCAAAAACAAGGTAGCTATATGATTGTTTCACCTAGCTAAGGTTGGTTGCTTATGCGATCGCCTCCCGATCAGCATGAAAACATTCATAAAAACCGTACTCATATCCAGCTGTCAAACCTCCATAGTATTCCGTGCAAGCATGCACGTGAAGATATAATGACAATGGTAAAAATAGGCCCAAATTGTAAATATATTTGAAAATATAGCTGTTTTATTTTTATAAATTATGGGTATTGTGACATTAAATTTTGACAAAATTCAAAAGGCACTGCCTGAGGTAGACATTGAAGTTGACTTCTTCATAATTATTTTTTCCAAAGCCGTAAAATAAAAAGAACTTGAGATTCCTTCGTATGATGTCCAAATTACGGTTGCATTTTTACAAAATATTAATAATAATAAAAAAAATTGTGCAAAAACATTATTATTTTCAAAATATTGGTTCGAAGACGCTTAAAATGATATGCAAAACATGCAAAAACTCCAACAAAATCACATTCACAGTTGAGAGGAACTTTAAATTACTGATTGAAAAGCTAAGTCCAGGAGGAAGTTAAGAGGGGTTGCGGTATAAACCCCAAGAGTTACGAGTATTTATTAAATCAGTTCACGTATTGTCTTTGCCAAAGTTAAATTAAAGTCTGTATGTTCTCAAAAGACCATTTCATACTAAAACCCTATATGGATGATTTGAGCATGGCAAACAAAGAAATCTATAAATGAAGGCAATATATACCCGAGGCCTTTGAAAACAACGGCCGAATGCGCTTATATTAATAAACGTACCAGTGATGACGACTAGACGGAGCTTAGCAAAAAATTTAAATAAGCGCTTCTGTGGGCGAGATTTTTTTTTTTTAATATTTCGGAATAAAAATAACACTACTATCCCGAAAAATAGTATGTATGTCATTGATTTAGATTTGTTTTAGCATGTGAAGTGTGACGGTGGTAAAACATCTTCCCGTGCTTGCATTCATTCCGATCCTTGGACATCGCTGAGCCCGATATATATTTACAGATATCGGTCGTACATTCCCAAATACTTTTGTTTTCATACTTGAATTTCAAAATAGGTGGTTCCAATATTCTAGCCTTTAAAAGGTTTTGAGTATTGTTCAATCATCCTTAGAATAAGTTGCTTGCTTTTAAATTAAGTACGTTGGGTAAACTGTTTACGAGACTATTAAATACTCGTTTAAGCTTTTGGGGCTGAACATTACAATGTATATATTGAAGCACAGGCAGGCTTTCGCAGTGGTATGAGTACAACTGACAACATATTTGTTCTTCATGGACTTAGTACACATATGATAAATAGTGGTAAGAAGATGTATTGCAGTTTTATTGATTTTAGCAAAGCTTTTGATTATACGAGTATAGATAGAAACAGTATGTGGTATAAATTAATACAATTGGGTGTAAGAGGTAAAATGTTCAATGTAGTTAAAAGTATGTATAATAGTATTAAGTCACGAGTCAAATACAATAATACGTTTAGCAACGAGTTTTCATGCATGCTCGGAGTGCGTCAAGGATAATGTTTATCTCCTTTTCTTTTCTCAATGTTCTTAAATGATATTAAGGAATATTTCATTTTAAATAAATTTGATGGTATCGAGGTATACATGACAAAACTATTTCTCTTGCTATATGCTGATGATATTGTTATTTTCGCAGAAAGCGCTGAAGGTCTTGATTACTGCGAGAGATGGAAGTTAAAAGTGAATGTTAAAAAAAACTAAAATAATTGTTTTCAGAAAAGCTGGATTGTTACCACGTAATTTAAATTTTCTTTTCAATGAAACTGTGAATTCACTTACTTACCTTGGAATTGTTTTTACCCAATGCGGTTCTTTCAGTGAAACGCATTTAACGTTAGCGGGTAAAGCACAAAAAGCAATATTCAAACTGAATAAGTATCTTCTAAACTTTCAGGTCCATTATCATACTCTTTTTTTACAGACATTTCTATATCTCATAGACTTGAACTATTTGATAAGCTTATATTGTCCATTTTAACTTATTCTTGTGAAGTGTGGGGTTTCCACAGTGCAAACACTATAGAAAGAATACATACACTTTATTGCAAACGTATATTGAAAGTAAAACGTACAACGCAAAATGACTTTGTGTATGGTATTCTGAGCAGGTTAAGCCTTATCAATAACAGATTTTATAAAATTATTAACTATTGGTTAAAGATTTTAAACATCAGTGAAAACAAGTATTGCAAAGTTTTTTTATAATGTTTTTCTAAAAACTGATGCTGATATTTACCCAAACAAAGTATCATGGGTAATCCTAGTTCGTGATTTATTATCGTCAATGAATTTTTTACTACGTGTGGCTAAACCAGAGTGTAGGAGATGTGGATCTTTTCTTAGGCATAATTAAACAACGACTTCATCATAATAAAATACAGTCTTAGAAAGTTCATCGAGGGCAGTATTTTTTAAAGAAATTGTTAGTTTTGATTTTCAAGTATTTCTTAAGCATAAACATACCCAAATTTAGAATATCGATGACCAGGTCAATTGTCTTGTCTCATAGCCTTGCTATAGAGACTGGTAGGTGGCATAGACCTAGAAGTATACCTTTAGCAGATAGAATATGTATAATTTGCAACAAACTTGAAGACGAGTTTCCATTTCATTTTAGATTGCGATCTGTTTAAAGACATCCGAAAATATATATATTAAAAAAATATTTTAGAATCGACCGAGCATGTTCAAATTAAAAAAAAAAACATTTTACAGCAAAAATGAAAAAAAGAAATTAAAAGTTTAAGTCTGTATTTTAAAGCATTTGAAATAAGGAAAATGCTAATGAATTAATTTGATGTAATTGTAATTCCATGTCTCATTTTCTCATTTTCTTCTTCTCAATTGTAATGTTTTGTGTTATTTTAATATTGTAATATTTTATTTTCACATAGTCATGTATATTTGTGTGTGGTGATTTTGTCACGTGTGTCACGTTTTGAAAATGCAAATAGAACATTTTTGATTGTGTTTGAAACGTATGTGTATGTGCTTATATTTTCATGACATGGATATGATTAGGTATAATACATCAACCATAACATTGATATTTACGTGAAATTTTAAATGGAAATTCTGACGTGTTAATGCGTTTTGTTTCTATTTTTCTTTTCTGTTTTTGTTCTATAAAAGGAAGGAAACAGTATAACTTATTTTTGCATCGGATATTTGTTAATAAAATGTATATACGGATCTTGCTACGTCTGTTAATATATATATGTATAATATTGTATGATCACATGGGCCTATGGCTTTCTGATTTTGAAATAAAGTGATTCTGCTTCTATATATAACGTTACATGTGTTGAAAATGACGCAAAAACACCATACATACAGACAAAGCTGTTCACAGAATTGTATCACATTCCAGTTTGCAAATGAGTCTTTAAATGTAAAAAAAAATAATAATAAAACCTTACCAAAACAATCTTATTAAAGACAACTTTATTAATCTATTTCAGAAGTAGATTGCTAGTGATAAATCAAAGCACTGATAGTGCTGATGAACGGTGCCACTCAGAAAGTATTGATTCCGAAAAAAAATGGGTTTGCGTACAAATGTGGTGAACATTTGTACGAAATATTATTGAAATCGTATCAGGCATTATCGGCTGTTGATCCCAACCTCATGTAGACGCTTGTTTACGTTATAAGACATCTGCGCATTAATTTGTACAGGATCAAATCCGTTCAAAAAAGCGTATTGCTTAAATGTTTACCAACTCTTACATGTTATCAATATGTTGTCAATATACGGATAATTTGCCCATTTACAGCCTTGCAAATGGTACTACTTTTATCGCGCAGTAATTTGGTGCTCTTTGGTTTCAAGTAGAAATTCGTTTGGCGCCAGAATTCCCACTACTTAGGGCGGTTGCCTAAAGGTTTCCAATTTTCAGTATGTCATCCAGATACTGAGAGGTGTCATTAAAGGCGTCAATTATATCTGCTTGAGTATCTGGTAACAGATTCATTATGCAAACTCTTTCATAGCCATGACAAGAGGTGCACAGATTGTACCCATAGGGATACAAACAAATTGTCTATAAAGTTCCATACCTGACGTAACGGCACCGTCAAAAAACTGCATGTTCGCCTGTACCTATATAATATAAACGAGTTTTCCAATAAGTGTGTGAAGCAATTATTTCCCTATTAGATTATATTTTCGTCAGGTATGGAACTTTATAGACAATTTGTTTGTATCCCTATGGGTACGAACTGAACACCTCTTGTCACGGCTATGAAAGAGATTGCATAATGAATCTTTTACCAGATACTCAAGCAGATTTAGTTGACGCCTTTAATGACACCTCTCAGTATCTGGATGACATACTGAAAATTGGAAACCTTTCTTTTCTTCTATGGCAAATACTATCTACCCTAAAGAACTTCAATTGAGCCAATTCTAATATTTTTGATACCGTCGATTCATTTCTAGATTAATATCTGGAGAAATAATTAGTTAAATCAATGTCAAAAGAGATGTTTTCAATTTTGATATTGTTAAACATCCCCCACTTAGACGGGGATGTTCCCCGAGCAGTTTCAAATGGTTATTATGTTTTTCAACTTATTCAGTTTTATAGAGCTTGTAGTCAGGTTGAGGAATGTAACATAAAAAGCTACACCATCAGCACTACCATTACCAGAGACTTCGTAAAACCTTTGCAAAATTATATTATCGTAACCCTAAAAGTAAAAATATTTTAAGAAATGTTCTGCAACAAGGACTATACCAACCTGACTTCTATGGTGACGTGGTAAACACATTTCGTAAGATCCTCTCCTCGTTCATGATTATAAACTTGTTAAAACGTTTGTCAAAATAGGTTATGATTATCTTAATATGTTGCAACGCTATGCTTTCCTCTTTGCTTGCGAAGACAGATTGTGGTCCCTATGATTGTTTGTCTTCAGTTGTGTCGTGCGTGCCCTTAATGGTTAATTATGTTGTTGCTCTGACTTCTGCCAAGTCAATGAGTACTTGCATTGTGTCTATATTCATATATACATGATCATATCTGTGTCTAAAATGCTGCCTAGTTTGTTAGAGAATAAAGCATTGTGTGGATTTCCTTATTTAAACGTTCCCGTTTTATTAGGATGACAATACGGTAACAGCATGTAAGGGTTTGTATCAACCTAGAACCTAGTTTAAACCCCAAGTGTTTTTTTTGCCATTGACCGTTCCACGGTGGTATTCCTATTGTCAACCCGTTTATATTTGTGGTGTCGTGTGCTTTGCATTTTCCTTTTATTTATTTTTTTGTCTACGTGTTTTTGGTTAACTGTGTTCTGTGAATTCTGCATTTCCTGTTCCACCTTTGTTTAGCTAATACAGTATAATACGCTATATGGATGAAATTAATTGTTCTTACTCATAAAAAGAAATGCCATGCGAATGAAATACATGCTTTCTAAAATGAGACTGTGTATGATATTTTCTAACTATATGAGAAATAATGCGAGTTTACACCTTTATGGAAGATGCTGGCAAACTATTGGTTATATATGGAAAGGGTTACCGACTGACGATTTAATAGTGTAAGAAGCTCATAGCGTATATTTAGAGGACGCAGCATGTAACGGAAATGAACTATTTTAAGAATACTGGAGATTTAACTCATGTTCTTAAATGATATAATACTATTTTGCTAAAGCGACATTAAGGACCAATTGGTGTCTGTTCGAGATATTAACACCTTAGGGAAATGCTGCTCGAGAAAAATCAACACAAGTGTCTCCTCCAAAGACTACACGGTAAAACGTCATGAAACCCATGTTAACAACGGACCAGACTGTTGGTGAGCACGTCGCCTTAAACGTGGTTGGTGAAATATGCTAAAGGATGTAACTGGGAACTATGGATTACATACAGTTCATATTTAAAAGAACATACTTATATCACTATTAACTCGATGTTCAGCGTGACATTTGCGGTCGCCACATGGCACTAAGTATGTTTGTGTTTGATAATAATCTCTTTTAACACCTTTTACAGCCTTGAATACATAGCGAAGATATGAATTAAACAGAGGTTTACCAAGCTGTCATCGCAATATGACGAAACGTTATCGCTGCTATGTTTTTGTCCAATCACCTAATGTAAAGACCACAGTGTTTAATGTAAGTTTGTCTTTGGTTATCTGAGACAAATATTTTAAGACATATAACTGACCTTATTTAATAACTGATACCGTGATAAATCACGTTCCACGTCACCAAGTGTATTTATAAACCATCCGATTACTATGCCAAATGTCATGGTGTTTTAGAGTTATAAGATCCTTTATAAAGTGCAAAGTTTTAACACTCTTAAAATTCAGTGGCCAAATATAATAGCACGCCTCAACTCCATTGATGCTAAATAAAACAGCATTTACGTACAAAATAGTAACATTGTTGATGACTAATACAAAATATCTCAGTGAAAAGTAAGACAATGTGTCCCAGCTATCGAATGCAAACAAATATAATTAACTAAATTAAAGGTTCAAATACATGAATTAAACTCAGAAAATACAATGGTAAAGGCGGATAATGAAATTCTAAGAAACAAACTTTAAGAAAAGGTAATTGTAAGCACGATTCCTATCTGATAACTTACATCGTGCTTTATATCATTTCACACTGTGTCCAGGCATCAGGATAGTAACGATTGAATTGCACGCAGTTAGAAGATTAACACAACAGTGGTGATAATTACTTAGTCAGCTCGTTAAGCTTGGAAAACTGGACAAAACACAATCACTTATTTTTAGATTCTGAATCAATTTGAATGTGTAAGGTAACTAATTAATACAACCTATCTAAAGCATGATACGTTTACACATTTGTTATAAATGTAACGTTTTGACGTCATACTATTTGGTGTACAAATAAAATGCAAGTAGAATTTTACTAAATGTGTTATTTGAATTGGTACTGACCTCCTACGAAAATATCTGGAAACAGTAATATGTAATAAAGGAGGACTAGGCTCTCGCACTTAGAGCCCTCTATAATTCTTACTGACTCCGGATATTTATATGGTCAGCAGCAAACCAAATATCTACTGGTGTTTATCAACTTATTTGTTTTACAAGAGATTGTTATCAAGTTCAGAACCTTTGGGATTTATATTCTCCTTTGCAACGGTCATACATTACTGTGTAATATTCTAAGGAAACGAAGTAGGAAAATATGTCCGCCGACTAGAGAGCGTAAGCCATGATAGTGGGAGTGAGAGGGGTTGCATCCTATATTATCTCTCATGAAAAGTTAATATAAAAGTCGAACAGGAAATGCAGCATTCAAAGACCTAAGACACGCACATAAACAACAACAAAGATGTATAAAAGGCAAAATATGACATCACAAACATAAAAAGGTTGACAATAGGACTACCACATTAGAACGGTCAATGACAAATAGGCCGCTGGGGTGGGGGTTACACCCGGTTCTAGGGTGCACCAAACCTGACTCTTTATTCAATATGTAATGACATTCACACAAGTGTATGTTTAATGCTTTGTGGCGGTTCGAGTGGTATTACTTACTGGTCCTTTGTAATCATAAACCCCAGTCTTTGTGGATTTTACTTTTTAGTATTTATTGACATTCACACTAGTGTTTGTTTAGTGCTGTGTGGCGGCCGTAAAAGGTCGCCCCGGCTACAAATCAATAGTGTTAAAACTTACTGGTACTTTGGGATCATCAAGCCCAGTCATGGTGGCTTTAAAGTAGAATATCGCTTAAGCCGGCGCTAGGAGGCGTGAGAGGTGTTGCATTTTACATTACCTCTCATATGCAACACCTCACATGAAAGACTCAATAAAATCGAAAGGGCTACTTTTATCTCTTGTTTGTGTTTGTTGCTTCCAAGGGTTCCACTTTTCAATATTTAGATAGAATGCCTGTTAAGTCTGTTCTATGTGGCATAAACAGACTCAATACAATCTAGTCTACTACTTTTCTTTCTTGCTTGTGTGTGTTGCTTCCATTGGACCCCTTTTTCAGTATTTAAAGATCCGTTACCTTTGTATAACTTAAAAGCTTCTCCATCAAAGCTACCGTTTTGATAAACTATGAAAAATCTTTGTTTTGTTATTATTTCAAACTCGCATCTATTTTTAAATTATAAAAGTAGATATAAAATTCGAAGAAGTAAATGTAGCATTCAAGGACCACAGCCAAAAACACGCATGGAAACAAACAACAGTTGCAAGGATAAATAAATGCAAGGTATATCAAAAACATAAAAGGGTTGACAATATTGCTACCGACTTGAAAGGGTCTGTGACCGAAACGGTCGCTGGGTTTAAATCAGGTGCTAGGGTGCACCAAACCGCATTTTCACCATATTGTCATCACAATAAAACGATAAATTGTAACTAGAGAAATCCCCGCAATGCTATATCCTATAGTAATTAAACTTTATTTTCTATGGCGATGTGATTAACACATTGCTCTAGATATTTGGACATGATCAATTTCATACGCTATTTATTAAATATGTCAGGACATTTATCTAAGGAGGTCATTGCCTTATTATGGGTAAACACGGCCACCATTTTTTGAGAAATTTACATTTCACGACTACGTTGATGGCCGGACAGATTGTTAATCCTATGATGACGTCTGTATAAATCTCAACAAGGAATGGCTGTCTTGGATCTTGTCTAAGTGCACCGGGGGTTTCTGTTTGTGTTGCTCTGATGGCCTCCGCCATGTCATTGAGTACGGTCATGTTGGCTTTCTAGGGCTTTGTTTTAATAGTACTATTTACCCGCTATCTCTGTGTTTAATTATGCCCCAAATAACGCCTGTTAGATGATATAGCCAGATGTATATTTCTTCATGTACATTGCACCGTGTTATTGGTGGAATAATATTACTTTCAGATGTTTTACCATACAAAGCAAAGTAATGGGACGAAACAAATATTATAAAAGGTTTGGTGCACACGCGAACCCAGTGCCAACTTCAGTAAAACGTCTCCCTGCGCTTGCAATCAGTATTGTTATTCATTCGATCTTTGGAGATCGCTGAGCCCGATACTTATATTTAGTTATCGGTGGTACATTTTCAATTTTTTTTGTTTTCTTACTTAATTTTTGATTCGGTGGTTCCACTACTCCGGCCGATAAAAGGCTCTGGTTATTGTTTAACCACTTATAGGATATGTTGTCTGCTTTTTAATTTAGTCTTTTGGCTGTTACTTGTGATACGCAGGCTTCATAACCGCTGCTCCCAACTAAATTCCATTATGTTTATTTCGCTCTTCGGGGCATTTAATTTTGTTAGATACTGGGACCATACGCCGTACGATATGGGGAAGCAATTAACTCCATGTCCACCGCCGTATGCATGCCATCTTCGAGATGGTTAAAATTGTGTATTATTGATTTTATGAATATTGAGTTCTGCTCAACCCGGGGCTAAAGGGCGTGAGCGGTAGCTAGCATATTTCACTACCGCTCATGAACAGTCTCAATCAAACCGAGACTGCAATATTTCGTATGTGTCGTGCTCGGCCGTTTCCAAAGGTCCATTATTATACTCTTTTTCAGGTAGCTATAAATGTCATTGACCGTTCCAATGCGGTACATATTGTCACATATTTTATGTTTGTGATGTCACATATGTCTAATTCTAGATCATTGTATGCCTCTGTAACAGCCTTCCGCACGTCACCTTTCGCGTCTGCTCCATAAAATATTGCATGCATGAAGGGATTTCATAATAAATTGGCATATTTACTTATTTCGTCAGGATGATGTGTAGAAATCAGCGCCCATGTTGGTATCTTCAAGGTCAAGGTCACATTGAAGGTCATTCATATTTTACATGCATAGGAGGTGTCTGTGTCAGACCTATTACATCCATTGAGGATTTAAAAATAAATTGGCATCCATAAAATACATGGGCATAAATAGTGTGCCATCCGTACGAAATTCTGTTCATCTAGCTGAACTGATTCGTATCCGCAAAGATCTCAAAAAAGTTTATTCACTTTATCTTCAAAGTCAAAAAGATAAATAGTTGCCTGCTTTGATTGGTTTGTAAACACGTATAAATAAAGTAGACAACGGACTTCATTTTGAAAATCTTGACATATTATTCAATAGTTTTATGATGGTATCAATGTTAAAGAGTCCGACTTTCAAATTCCAATCAAAATCATTTAATTCACTCTGCAATTTTGTGTATTTACTTCATAAAATAGTTCGTCCCTGTTCTTAAAAAGAAGCCCCTCACAAGCTGAAAGTAAGGCTCATTTTGACTCTGCTATGGCATTTTCACATCAAAACAATGTGGCACCCAACACTCTCGTCTTCAGATATTCGACATAAATTCTATACATACGGAAAAAAACAGCAGCGGGGGATATGGCTGTCTCCCAGACTGCAACCTGTTGTTGTTGTTGTTGTTGTTTGTGTCAAAGGCGTGTTTTGGTCGACTGCCTTTTGTAATTGTTACACATCCGTTTCGCCGACTTTTGTATCTTCTTTAGAAATAACATAAATAAACTACATGAGGGAAACAGACGGATAAAACTACATGACTGACCGCTGGAAATACAATATCCAAAAGTTGTTTTGATAGTGCAGTAATGATTCATCCTCAGTTGAAAATTTGAATTTATATCCATGAGCAGTTTTAAACTAACTTTTCATTGGAATAACTTCACCAGTATAAACTTTACGTTTGACCATTGTTAGTTGTAGCATTAAAATTCGCTACAGTTTGGTCTGATATTACCGTTTTAGAGACATTGAAAATATGTCCTCTGCTGAATGTATCTATTTTGGCTTTTCTTTGAAATGTTGACCCATTTTGTTTCCCAGACTGTTCATGGTTTGTTATATTGTTTCATGTCACAGTTGAAGCAAATATAGTCTCCTTGAAGCAGCATTTATAAGATGCATGCTCCACCAAATCACTAGCATTCTTTCAGTATTTGTTCTCTGTGAACATCATGTCGAAAAGCATTTATGTTACCTCACGTATTAAGGTCTGCTGCACTTTTTTGTTGGCTGTTACAACACAGTTGATATTTGCATTGCTTTTTAGAACGTCATTGCACTCTGCAGCAATAAACGCCTTTGTATTCTGTCATCACTGACCCTTCATGCTAGTCGGTCCTGCAACATTAACTCCAACATGTGTCCATTCTGTTGACAAGTGGCATACGTCGATATCGTCTTTCGTTCGCTACGCAGACTAGTATGAAATATGTACCTCTGTCTCGATACGCAACTCTCCATGAATCCGATCTGCTAATTCATTAAACGATTTGTCCTCTTGTTTAACCGACCCTAGAACATTACTCGTGAGTTTATAAACCTTGCTTATCTTCACACGGACAACAATTCCCCCAATCACCGATAGCATTTGCCTTGAAATAATGAATGTCCCTTTCATGTACTGATTCCATTCCATTTAATTTTCATCAAATTCATTTATTTTGCCATACAAAGCCATATCTATGGTATAGAGGCACACAATGTTTATAAAGTTGTTATTTACCCTCGTCGCCAAAGCTGTGGTATCGCTATACAAATGTATGATTAGGTGACAATACCCTATTTGACTGGCAGAAAAAAATATGGAAAGTTCCATGTATAATGCATGCATAAACAAGTATGAAAGGCGAATTTGGAAATCGACGAACACGATAAATACAAAAAATATTGCAGTCTCAGTTTGATTGGGACTGTCAGTGAACGGTAGTGAAAAGTGCTTGCTACCGTTCACGCCGTCTAGCCCCGGGTTGAGCAGAAATAAATATTTAAAATGCCAATAATACATACATTTGAGCCATACCGAAGATTGTATGGCTAAGGCAGTGAACATAGAACCTTCGATGCGGTATTTTCACACCATTCCATGGCCAGCGGCGTATGGTCCCAGTGTCTAACAAAATACGTTGCCCTAAACGAGAAAACAATATGCGAAATAAACAAAACGGAATTTAGCTGGGAGCAGAGATTATGAAGCCTGCGTATCACATGTAACATTCAATAGACTACATTAAAAGCAGGCATCATATCCTAAGGGTGATTCAACAATACTCAGAACGTTTAAAGTGTGGGGTAGTGGAACCACCTATTCGAAATTCAAGTAAGAAACCAAAAGTATTGCAGAATTTACCACCGACATCTGTAAATATCGGGCTCAGCGATCTCCAAAGATCGGAATGAATAAGCCTCGTTTTGATTTGATGAGAGACTAGGTGGGAAATTCAATTATGTTGACTTCAATTTGGTATTTATTTCTGATTATTATTTAGCATTGGATACATCCACATGATTTTGTTCTGTGATATGGCAGAGTAAAGTGGGAACTGTGTGATTTTCATAAATGTGTCAAATGAAAAGAAGTTCCTTCTTTTTACCAATCTCTACCCAGAGTACACTCGTTCATCATTTGACTCTGTCAACGTCAAAGAAAGTAGGGCGAACGGTTAGTTCACGTGATTATTCAAAAAAGTTATGACGATGTTTATAATAAATCTTTTTGCGTGATCTGCAAAGATAAAATATAGACCTATATTAAATAATTTAAGTTTTTATTTCTATGAGTTAAATTGTTTTTAGTAATTTTCTGCTATCGAGCTTCGGTTTGAAAGGTTTACATATGCGTTTCGATTGAGGAGACCTAAGTACGTATTATTTTTGTAGTAAAATAGTCCCGATTAAAACTAAATTGCTTTCATGCATTATTTCAAATCTTGCAACACCTAATTTGCAGATATTCTGAAAATTATATTTACACAAGCAATACATAAGTTTCAGGCTAACATATTCCAATTTAACAGGTTTTACCAAAATCTTGTAATTTAGTAGTTAGCAGAGATATATGTGAGTGCAAGGAACGATAACTCTGCGTGGAGATTGTCTTTTTACATGTATCTAAGTTTCATCTTAGAAAACTAAAAAGAAAGCCGGGGTATTTTGCTTGCATGTCAGATGAGAAAACATTAAACACTACGTATCTATGACCATTAAATCAGTTTGGAAAATACTAATAAACAGATAACTCATGTCAAACAACTAAACAACATGATCGTAAGAAGTGTCTCCCTTAGTTGATAGCCGTGCTGTAATAGTAAGGGAAGTCACTCGTACGGTGTTGTACATGAATTCAACAGGAAATAAAATATTGTTCAAAGCCATTGATGATTTGTTTGTTTGTATGTTGTTTTACGTCATTTTCAACACATGTGAGGTTATGTATGACGGTCGAATTTGTTAGTCATTGATGAAATGTTGATCATAAACGGAATAAAATTAACTCATTAATATAATCAAAGTTGGAATGATCTAGTAAAAAAGGTATCATCATTAATAACATCGACAGTTATGACTTAGACATGTCAAAAGTTGAGCAACACAATTTTAAAATCGATGGAAGAACTAAAATGCACCCACGTATGAGCTTATTCAATAGTGTAGGTGTAATTTCGATAGTGCATGTGTATAACCAAACACAAATGATGTGTGACCGAAAGAAGGAAAAGGTCTACCGACATTTAACAAATATCATTCTGGTCAAATCTACTGTTCGCGACGCAGAGTGCAGAGTGTTTGTGTGTGTTGTGTTTGTTTAATTAAGGACATATTTCGAGCCTATTGTATGTGGTATGTGGGGGTGGGGGTGGTGGAGTTTGGGGGGGGGGGGGGGGGGGGGGGGTCACTGTTAGCCTTATAATTTCATGAGCAAAGTGTGATATTCAATTTTTCTTCAGATTATGAGGCCCACCCAATAAAGCATTTGTGACCAGTACAGATAATAAAACATTTAAAGAATGTTGTATATTTATTGTGTTGTGCTCTGATTTTTGGTCTAAAAACAATTAAGAAATAAGTTTTGCATTCAAAAGCTAAATTATGAACATATATTTCTTCATTAAAGTAAATTACAAAGTGTTGTTAAGCTATTCTTACCCTCACTATAGCAATGCTTTACAAATAAAAAATTTAAGAGCGGGTCTCAATTTATATACATGTACCTGAATTGATCAGCCATGAAGCGTGCTGGCTGTAAATATTCAAGATTCCCATGCTTTTTCAATGACCAAGTCACGTTGGGAAATGTGTCCTTAAGGCACTTCCCTAGTCTATGTGCTTGTAAATTGTTGAATACGGTCGTCTCGGCTACATCACTTACATAAACGTAAAGTGGAAACAGATTTGCATTTTATTATCGAAGGATTGCTCTATGTTATATCCAGATTCGTCCTTTCTACAGTTTTAAAATGTGCGTATTTATGCTTTATAACAGCTATTTTTTTTATTAGGTCTGTGTTTCTAATAATGAAGTGCTGTCGATTGTATTTCATAATAATGATACAATGTCGATAACGAAAACATTTGAAGAATGTTGGCAATCAGGCCTGCTATATTCATTCTGATCTTTCGAGATCGTTGAGCCCGATACAAATACTTTGTTTTCTTACTTTATTTTCGAATATATGATTCCACTACTCCAGCAGGCTTCATAACCTTTGCTCCGAACTAAATTCCATTTTGTTTATTTCGCCCAGTTTTTTTCACGTATTGGGCAAAGCATTTTGTTAGAAACTGGGAACATAAGCCACTGGCCATGGAATGCTATGCAAATACCACATATAATGTTCTATGTTCACCGCCATAGGCATACCATCTTCGGGATGCTTCAAATGATCGTACTATTGACATTTTAAATACCGAGTTCTGCTCAACCCGGGCTAGAGGGTGCAAACGGCAGCGAGCATTTTTCACTACCATTCATGAACAATCAAACCGAGACTGCTACATTTTTTGTATTTATCGTGTTCGGCGATTTCAAAATTTCTCTTTTCATACTATTTTTAAACACATCCCTAGAGAAAAAAAAGATGAATTGGAGTTACATCATGTTGACTGTTCATTTACATTCCTTTGTCTATCAATACAATGTGTTGATATTTGCTTGCTCATTCTGCAATATACTGAACAAAAAAAGTTTAGCAAGACTTTTTAGGGACACAGATTAAAACATACATGAATGTTAATATAATTGTTTGACCATATTAGAAATGCTGGGTAATGATGTGATTTTCAATTTGATTTTGTTATAGTATTATTTTCTAAACGATATATCAGAATTACCTCAAATACGATCAAGTGATATGAAAACGCAACACGGGAATTTCCTCTATATATTGTATATACTGCACACTTAATTGCACATAATATTCCAAAGAAATCCCAAGATGTTTTTTTAAAAAGAAAGTTGCAGTTAACTAGAGAAAGGACACAACTGTGATGTTGTAGACGTTTTAATCACACTACACTTTGTAACAAGAACTTCATAAATGTTGAAGTAGCTCTTTGAAAAATTGAGCTAGTTCAGTACTGTATTTAACGTAAATAGTTGCATCCTAAGTTTGCTCACATGATTGAGCCAAACGCGTACTGTGTGAATAATGAAACATTGAAGGAATACTATTTGCTGTATTATTTGTTGTTTTAGTATTTTTTCCAAAAGGAAAGGTCTTACGTAGGCATGTACCATTCGATTAAAAGCAGCATATTGTACATACAATATATAGCGGAAATTCCCGTGTTGCGTTTTCATATCACTTGAGTGTATATTTAAAAAAACTTATTACACTATACATGTATATTTAATGTTTGACATTGATAATAATTTCCCATTCTGTCATTGTTTAAAAACCGCTGAAATGTGTTCACAAACGATTGTTATTTACAGACAAAAACATTTGAAATTTCGTAATTTTAAAATTACCTCCCTTTTTTTGAAATGTGAACGATTTTCGATAACCTATAAAAGTATGTTCCCATCATTTGCTTTATTTTTATCGCCGACTAATCACTTGTTTATAAATATATTTGTAGCGTTAGTATTGGTCATGTCTTCGTCACTTTAATATTGAACCCGAACATACACGACTGTATCTCGTCTATGGAAATGACATGCATTGTATATATGCTAAATTTATTTTGCTATTACACAAACCATTGTGCAGGTTTATCTTTTGTTGGAATATTTCCTTTGACTAACATTGGTATGCCTTAAAGGGACACTCGACAATCTTAAAATGTGTATCAAGCATTTTACTGAGCATCTCGATTTATTAATCCGGTATCATGTTAACTCTAACCCTGCTTGCATAGTATAAGTTTTCAATGTTCATTGTTATTCTATCAAATGCTTAAATATATTATTGATGCAATAAATTCAGCAGTTAGTAATGTGTAAAAACAATTTGCTTTGATCTGTTTTAATAATTAATATCAACGCCAACAATAAGCTAATTTTACAACATATGTACACCGTTTCTTAACCTACTGACGATGAGGTATATAATTATATAATTTATCAAACCCTATAGACACAATATAAACCGCTTTAACCAGACAGGCCAAACCCCAAAACTGGAGCGTCGAATTAGTTACCAACTCATAATTCATTTTACACATATTCCATCACGGATATTTTAAAATCCCTTGAATAAACCTATACTTTTAATCGACACATATACATTATTATATGACCTGAACGCTTGGCTAGAGTTTTTATAAACGGTTATGTAGTTCAATTTTGCCGTCATTTAATGATTATGTAGACACTCTAACGGGACGCCGCGGGTTTTAAACCAATCAAGAATGCCGTGTGTCCCTTTAACTGTGATGGAATTACCAGTGAGTTTGATGCTGAACTATTGTGATTCTACGTATAATCAGAGACTAATAATCCAGAGATCTGCAACGTATGCTTTCAGATAGAAAATACTCGAAATGTCACGTAACTATGCATTTTCATTGGTAACTGTGTAGATCTCTGTTATAATGTAGCTTGTGTAACGGAGTGGAGTGCGTTCTTGCATAGTGTCTGGAATCCGTGCTTTGACTTGCATCGAAATCATGGTACTACAAGTGTAAAAGTTACTTGCGTTTCCTGCCTTCTGGTTCTCAATCCCGCCCAGAAGTCCGTATCGATATTTTGTGCACAGGCATCGTTGCGAGAGGATGATAGACGCGCACTTTATTTATTTACACAAATATTGATTTGTGAATTACGTTGTTTAAGTAAATTGTTTGACTTTGTCTCTCGTTTATATATTATATAAAACTACCTACGACTTTCATAACATGACATTCCATAAAGCCTAAAATGATAACAACTAAAGCTCAGTACTTAACTTGTTTTCTAAGGTCACATTTTTCGAAAGTTTGAATTTATACCCGTTTGGTTAGGAAACTGAAGACTTACATTACAGGCTTTTAAACACAATATACGAGTAAGCAACGATTAAAGGGACTGGAGGCGATATAGGAGAATAATCTGTTTCAATCCAAATACGAGTAAAATCCTCATACTGTGCTATTTAATTACTGATAATGAAATAGTTTGGCCGGGAAACTAAACGAGTCGGCTAGTTTTTAGTACATACATCATTAATGTTAATTCATGTGATGCTTTAATGCTATAAAAAATATTCTTGCTTTGTGATCTAATTACTCAGTTATTTGATAATATGTACAACTGGTATCAATATGAACCCCCTAAACATTAATAGTGATGATTTAGCAATAAAAACAAAATACACCGTCGTCGCAATTTCTTGTCCAAACATTTTCATAATAATTCAACCGAACTTAATGTGCAGCGTATTTATTGCATGTGCACATTTCATATCAAACTGAAGCGCATTATGAGTATTTTCTCTTGTTTTCGGTATTGGTAACAATTACTCTTCCAGATCGCCTCTAAAGCGTAATTCACTGAAAGTCGTATTAGCCCCAGATATGATTTCATTTCCAGTTCTCTTTAATTACCATTATGAACATACATGTATAAGTTTAGTTTTACGGACCTTTGGTATATTTCAAATAATAACAGCCACATTGACACCGAGGGATGGCTTCAGTATGTCCTTAGACACGACACATCCTCACGTAAACCGGGCTATTCTCTGAGCACGTTAAAGAAGAACAGGACGCTGTTCCATAGTAAGAGTATAGAGAAGGGTTCCCGGATTCATATGTGGCATTCCCCCACTATCTTGGGCAGCTCGAAAAGAGTACATGAGCCATTAAACAAACATGAAAGCCCTCAGTGGCAAAGACGCTGCCTCTGACACGTTCTCGCATCTCACCGCTACGGGTTCAAATCCCACTGGGAGCTCGACTTGTCGAGAAAGTGTCGATTCTTACAGTTGGAAGGAGGTATACAGCACTAGTTCTACCCAGGAAAAATGGGGTGGTCTGCCACTACCATAAAAAATCGACATACGGCCTAACATGTGGTAAAGCTGACGAAAAAAATTATTCGAAGAAACAAACAAAAAAATTCAGTGTTAGCGGTGTCTCTTGATTGTGCAATGCAATGTGTGTGTATTCGCCGGTATGCACAATTAATTTCTTCTGCGAGCACGGTACAAAAATGGTTCATTCATGGCATATGAACATTCCTGTACAAGTATAACTTACAATCCACTGTCTATTTTTATTATTTTCACAAGTTTTCACGAATAAAAAATTGTTTTGTAAACGTCATACGGTAAAGTGTCATGCTGATGTTGTTCCTTCTGTAATTATAATTCACACTGTATTTCATATTATCCATCATGGATGATATGTTTTGTTTAAATGGCATTTTTACGTCATTTTAACACATTTTAGGCCATAGATTTTTTTTACTGTATACCGCCCGCCATCCGACACTTATCGACACTTTCTCACTTACAAGTTGAGCTCCCAGTGGGATTCGAGACCGCAGAGGTGAGAATCGAGACGGTTTACAACGCAACGTCGTTAACCCCTCGACTATGGATGCATTCTCCACCATTGATGAAGTAAAGACATTGAACTGAATTTATTTGAAGTCCACTAAATGCAGTAGTAAATGATCGAATGTCGAGCGTGCTCATTGTATAACACATGAGCAGATTTAATATTTCATCAGTTCTTCAACTTTGTCTAGTTTTAATTGATTCGATGG